>PVLC010023870.1:0-25236 GCA_004027655.1 Graphiurus murinus | reverse complement strand
CAAGCACGTGATGTAATTACACAATCATATCAAGGTCACTCACCAAAGTGAACCTGAGGGGGAGGGAAGGGGAGGGGATTGGGGTGGGAATTGGGGAAAGGGTCAAATGACAACTGTGTGCAAATATGTTGTTAACAATCCGTACGCAACAAAGATGTATGCTATATTGCACGAATTACTACAATAAAAAATTAAAAAATATATATATATATTAAGGCTACCACAAAACAACATGACTAGTATTTCTTTTGTGTGATGGTGGTTTCTTTTCCATTAAGAAAATAAGAAAATATTAAATGGAAGGACAAATTAACAGTAGGATTGTATGTGGTGAGTGAAATGTGAAGTTTGAAACTGGCTTCATAGTATTAGGGTTGATGCTCATTAATCATGGTGATTCCTTATATAAAGCCACTATGAATATTACATTAGCAAACACTCAATTATTGTTCTAGGGAGACTTAGGGGGTTATGTTCCTGGGAGATTCTGGTCACAACACTTTCAGCAACCATCAATATATAATCCAGTTTTATTTGTGTTTCTATTTAGGCATCTTATTTGATGTATATTACTGGTTCATTAACATTGAGCTTATGGCCAATATCACTGTAACTTGTGCCTGAACAAAACTACTCTAAGCATGTATTTTCTTGTCTTAGCGTCTTGAACTTGGGGACACTAAACAACACTTTAACAATCTGCTTGTGGCCATTTTAAAAAGCAAAGTCACTGACAAACCCCACAAAAATATGAAACACATGTCACTAAATAGACTGTGGAAAGGATCTACTTGGTTACGGTTGACAGAAAAAGGCAGTGTGATGCCTTGTGTGACCTCAGGGAGAACACGCAAGACAGTAGTCTCTGGGCAGATATGAGAAAGACTAAAAGCACTGAAATTAGTGATTTGGTGAATTATAAATAAAGTATAATGAATAGGCACATCCACAAATATGGAATCTCTGAATAATGAGGATCTACTGTATTTGATTAAAGTATAAATAATGAACTTCAAGATATTGAGCAAAGTATGCTTTTAATGAATGTTGATTGTATAGAAGTAGTAGTTTGAAATTATTTTATCATTCAACCTAATTTTACATTGTTTAGCCAAAACAATCCTTCTTCAGTATCCATGGGGACTGGTTCCAGTACTCCTTGTTTATATAAAAATCCTTGGATAATCAAATCATTGATATAAAATGGGGAAGTATTTACATATAGCATAGCACATTCTCCCATATGCTATAAATCATTATTCAATGACTTATAATACTTAACACAAAGTAAATGTATAAATAGTTGCTATACTATATTGTTTAGGGAATAATGACAAGGAAAAAAGCCTATACTTTTTTAGTACAGGTGGAATTCATTTTTAAATATTTCCATCTACAACTGGTTAAAGATGTGGATCCTGTAGATACTAATGGCCAACTGTACCTACTAGGCTAGGTCTTATAATAGAAGTTGGGGATAGAAAGATAAATAGGACATAGTCTTTTCCCTCATGGGATTTACAATCCAGAAGGGCAGACATAAATAGAATACTTTCAACACTATGATAAGTGCAATAAAAGATTCATGGGAAAGAAGCTATGGAGATACCAATGGGGAATTAGTGAGAGCAGCCTGGATAGAGTGTCCTTAGAAGACTTAACCCTATTTTAATATTAATGAATGAACAAATAGAAGTTTTCTAGTAGGAACTGGAGGTTCCTACTATGTAGGAGGACCACATGAAAATGTCACGGAGTTGAGAGGTAATATGTGTTGTTGGGGGGTACAAGAGTCTATGCTTATGGAACATAAACTTGAGTCAAAGAGTGTCTCTGAACTTCATTATGATGTGAGATTACAGTGCATCAATAAAAGTATATTAAAAAAAGAAAAAAGAATGTCAAAACCACAAAGGTAAGGGAAAGGCTTTATTTGAGAAAGTTTAGCATTCTAAACTAAGAAATTTGGTTTTTATTTTTGCAATGGTGTTAAATCTTTTATTTGCTATGAACATGAAACCAGAGATACTGTGTGTAAAGCCTGCTTCCAGAAAACTGAGCTTCTGGCTTTGTGGTACTTTTTTTTGGGGGGTGGGGGGTGGGGAGTGAACTACGTAGAAGTGTTCTACTTCCTAGCATTTTTAAATTTTTATTTTGAGACAGGATCTTGCTAAATTACTGAGGCTGTCCTCAAATCTGTGATCCTCCTATCTCAGCCTCCCATGTACTGGGATTATAGGCATGTACCATCACACTTGGCTTGATTTTGTAATAATCTTGATACAACAGTGAACTCTCCTTATTCACTGTCTCTCCAGTAAGACCATTAGACATAAAGACAAGTGAGAATAACATTTTCATAGGAATAACCTCACATCTGTTCTAGTTTATATAAATGATAATTTATTTGTGAATTTAGGTATTCCAGCTATCGATAATAACAGATTGCCTGTGATACACCTTCTAACTTTCATCACACATGATACATTTTCATTCTGAGGTTGAGAGCTGCTGCTTTTCCACACCTCCTTGCATTATATCTTATCTCATGTGAGTTGAATTTTAATCTTCCTCATTCATATGCTAAAGTCCTAGATCACAGGGTCTCAGAATGTGATCTTATTTGGAAACAGGATTGTTGTAGTTGTAAGTAGTTGAGGTCTTACTTGAGTATAGTGTGATCCTTTGCCAATATGACTGGCGTCTTTTTAAAAAGGAAGATATCTGGACAGATACAAGCACACAGGGAGAACTTGGGAAGATTAGAGTTATGCAACCATAAGCCACAGGACTTCCAGAAGCCACGAGGGAGGCCTGGAACAGACCTTTCCTTAGCACCTGTAGAGGGACCTCCATCTCAGACTTCTAATCTCTAGAGTTGTCAGTCAATAACTTTGTGTTGTTGAGGGTATTCAGTTAGTAGTGCTTTGTCATGGTAGCCAATAGAAAGTAAATCTACTATCTTATCTACATCCAGAGTTTCATCTATTGTTATAAGCCTACTGTTTCCCAGGAAAACATTTCCAAAATGTGTGCCTTCAGAACACTGGTCCCTGGAGAGGCTCCACAAAGTAGGGTTTTATGGCCAAACCCTTCCTGGAGCTTGCCAATACACTGTAAAAAATTGTCTCTCAGGACTTCTGCAGCCAAGAACTCAGAATTTCTCTCATATGTGACCACAGGACAAACACTTTTTCATTATTACATCTCTTGAGACTTTTGTTCCTCGTACATGCAGCTCTACTGTGGCCTTTCAAATGTTTATTGTCATCTGACTTAATAAATATCCATCCCAAAGCTGTTGATGTCATGAATATGTTTCAAATGTACATTATTTAAAAATTGGGACAATTTTATCCTTTATGATAACCTGTAATCTTTTTGCATTCTTTCAAACATATTTTTCTAATTGCTGCTCTGTAGACAACTTAACAAATAACCACAACTTCAAATGTGGCCTACTTTGTTGTAAAATACAGAATTACATCTTTTGGGTCTCCAAAAACACAGTATAATTTTCCTCAATTTATTTCTATAAATAAATTGGAGAATTAGAATAATTTTGAGTGGACACTTAGAACTGGTTCTCCAGCTACTTTTATTTTATATAAACACTGCTTTAAAATAAGCATATTGGGATGAAGGTGTACCTCAATGGTAAAGCATCTGCCTAGCATGCATGAGACCCTGAGTTCCATCCCCAGCACTACATAAACATCAAACAAAGGCAAAATATAATGAACATATTATTGGAAAGATCCTTGAGTGTAAAGTTTTCCTTTCTACAGAATAACAGCAACAACTTGCTAGTAATTTTGTCCATCACTATCCTGATTATTAATAGGATAAAAGAATGATTATTTTTCTTTGGGAACATTTTGTTTAGTCTTCTATAATAACACTTATTTTCATTGCTTTAGTTTGGAAGTTTTTATGTATATGTGAGATACTTGTTTTATTCTACCTGCTTAAATTTATTGCCAATTTGCTTAATTTCTACATGTCGATTGTATGTCAAGTGAATTGTCTATTCTGCAGATGTTTTTTCAGCTACATAGATGCAACTTTT
This sequence comes from Graphiurus murinus, assembly GCA_004027655.1. Taxonomy (NCBI): domain Eukaryota; kingdom Metazoa; phylum Chordata; class Mammalia; order Rodentia; family Gliridae; genus Graphiurus; species Graphiurus murinus. Next base: position 21,167 of record PVLC010023870.1, on the reverse strand, counting down.
TGAACAGAATAAGCAAATATAAACACTAAAAATGTAGAAAAATGATAATCAGTCCTTAAATCAGCCAGTATTTGCTTTTTAGGGCATACTTATTTTATTGTGTCACAATAATATTTATGAGAGATGTTTATATCAGAAATGTAAGGAGATGTACATAGCTTTGAATACTTTGTACTTCATATAAAGGTTTTAGCTCAGGAAATTAGCAGATTTGGCTTTACTGAAGAAAAATCTCTTCATCACATTCTTTCCATAAAGTAGTAAGTAGATTTAAAGTAAGTCTAGCTTTGCCTCACACATAGTAAAGAAAATCAACAGAAAATACTTTCTACTTCTCTGGGTGTCATGCCTATAAATAGGAATGTCTCAAAATCAATAAAATATATGTTATGAAAAAGTCATCTTTCAGGTACTAGCACTACTGACTATTATTTGGGAAGAAGGAGCCAAGTAAACCAAGCTTGTGATAAACAGTTCATCAGTAAAGGTCGACTCTAAGGTCCAAAATTTTCTTAACTGCATTTCTTTGGATTAAATAAACATTCCTAATCATTACATTCTGCCCATAATGAGGTTGTTTTCCCACTACCAAGTGTAGACATGATGCAGGACTGGAAGGATAGAAAGACATGCTTGAGCAGGAACCATTCTGTTCTTTTGGCAGAGAGGTGACTTTTACAATGTCTGTATTACTTGGGCTTACATTGGTGCATCTGGAGTTCATCTGAGTCTGTGGTGTTCTGTAATCTGTTGTTTGCTTTGCTATGGGGGAGAACTTTTCAAAACATTTTTTATTGGTGCATCATAATTGTACATGATAGTGGGATTCATAGTGAGGTGTGTGTGTGTGTCTGCGTGTGTGTGTGTGTGCACGCGTGCATAACATTACTGGTCAGCTTCCTTCTCCATACCTTCCTTTTCCTTCCTCTCCTTCCTCTTCTTATTCCCTTCACTACTCAATTATTCTCTCCTCTAATTTTCCTGACATGGAAGAAAAATTTTACAACAATTTCTAATCTAGTTGATAGGGGCGTGGCAGTGTTTCAAGGTCAGCCTCAATCTCCAACACTAGTTTCCTCAAGTAATATTCAGTTCTATGTTCTAAGGTATCTGTTGGGCAAAATACCTAAAATACCTAGCTTTTATTTTGTATAGAGCAATGGGAAATCTGGATGAATTTAGTAAATAATAAATATTTAGGGGTATGTGTGTGTTGTTGAGTGCTTGATGGAGTGAATAAAGGAAAGAGGAAAACAGAGAACAAGTGAGAGGGATAAAGTGGCAGCTGCAGTAAGAAGTGAAATTTTGGTGAATGTAAGGAGTGAAGAGATGGTATATTTGAGAAGTTCGCTCATGTATGATATATTTATTTCCCCAAAATGTCTATCATAGAAATCTGTTTCATTATTTCCCCCAATTTTTTTATCCCAGTTTTAAAAAGTTGAACACCTACATAACTTTCATATGGATTCACTGGTTTTTATTATTGTGCCACATTTGCATCTCTCTCTATGCTCACAAATTATTTGCTGAACCATTTGGAAATGAGTTGCATACACTATGGCACTTCAATCCCAAATACTTAGCATATGACTCCTTGGAATAAAGATTTTCTTATATAACCATTATTACACATAAGAAATTAACACTAATTTTAAAATACCAATTATGGGCATCTGTTATTTAAATTTCTCTACTAGTCCCTAAAAGCTCTTTTATAGTTAGTCCTTTCTTTTTAAATTCTAGGATCCAATCAAGATTAACATTTTTCATTTGATCATTATGTCTTTTTTCATATAGAACAGTCTCTTGCCTACTCAATTATTTTTTGACATTGATTTTTTGAGGAGTTAAGACCAGTTGTCCTGTAGAATGACTCATGATCTGGGATTATGTGAATGATTCCTTATGATTAGATCAAGGTTAAATATTTTGGGCAAGAATTCTAGGTGATGTTATGTAATTTTTGTTATATCACATAATGACCAGATGTTCAATTGTCATTTGGTCAAGTTGTTGAATTCCAGATCTTTCCATCATAAAAAGTGTCTTCTTTTTCAAATTGTAATTTATAAAGCAATTTCTCAGATCCATGTAAAAATTATGTCTTAAACAATATTTCATCCAATGGTTTCATATCTTTGATGAATCAGTTATTACATGAGAGGTCATAAAATTTCATTTAAAATCCTATTATTCTTTCTGTATTTATTATTGGTTATATTCTGCAAAGAAAAATCTGTCTCTTTTTGTGTCTCTTTCAACAATCCCTATTAAATCATGGCCTCCCTCCCTGTGTTGTTATCTATTATCCTTACCATTTATATGTTTAGATTATGTGAAACATGTCCAATTGGTGCCTTCAAATTTCAATGTTGCTTTATGGTAGTATAAAAGCACATAACATAAGATTTACCACAATAACTAGTTTTATGTATACAATATAGCAGTGTTAACTAGATGAACTTTGACATATAATAGATCTCTAGAAATTTATCATCTTGTAAAACCATAACAGTAGACCCCTTGAACAGCAAGCAAATCTTCTTTTTCCTCTCCTCCGAGGTCCTGGAAACCATCATTCTACTTTCCGCTTTTAGAATGTATATTTGGATAACTGTCTATTCAAGTCATTTCCCTACTTTTAATTGGGCTATTTGGCATTTTATATTGTTGTTTTGAGTTGTAGGAGTTCTTTATATCTTCTTAATTTTAGCCCTTTATCAAATATACTGTTTGCAAATATGATCTCCTATTTCATAGATTGCCTTTTCATTATTCTTTTCTTTGCTGTATTTAAACTTTTTAATTTGGTGCAATACCATTTGTTTATCTCTGCCTTTCTTTCCTGTGTTTTTTGCATTATATCCAAGAAATTATGCTAAATCCAATGTCTTGAAACTGTTTTTCCAGGTTTCCTTCTAGGAGTTTATAGTTTTAGATCTAATAATAGATCTTAAATAAATTTTGAGTTATTTTTAGTTACATGGTTTAAAGGCCCAATTTCATTCTTATATATGTGTTGATCCAAATTTCTCAGCACCATTTATTATTATTATTGTTATTATTTTGGTATTGGGAATTGAGCCCAGGGGCATTCTACCTCCAAACTACATCACCAGTTCTTTTTATTTTGAAACAGAATCTTGCTAATTTGCTGAGGCAGACTTCAAATCTGCAATCCTTCTGTCTCAGCTTCCCAAGTATTGGGATTACAAGCATGCACCACTATGCTCAGCTCCAATACCACTTATTGAAAGGATATCCTTTCCCTTTATGCAGCCTTGGTGCCATAGATGAAGATCACTTAGCCATATACATAAGAGTTTATTTCTGGGCTCTTGATTATGCTCCATGGATCTATATATCTATCTTTTGCCAGAATCATACTGTTTTGATTATTGTAACTTTGTAATATGTTTTGAAGTCATGAAGTGTGAGGACTCCATTATCATTCATCTTTTTGAAGATTATTTTGACTACTTTGAATTCTTTGTGGTTTTTTATGAATTTCTGATTTACTTCTTTTTATTTATTTAAAGAATAACATTGGATTTGGACAGGGATTGCATTTGACATGTAGATTGCCTTGGACAGTATGAATATTTTAATAATATTATATCTTCCAATCTATGAGCACATATTTCTTCACATTATTTGTGTCTTGAATTTATTCCAGCAGTGTTTTACATTTTTCAGATTCCAGAAGGTGTGCTATTAACTACCTGATAATATACTACTGAATCATATTTTTAATAAGTGTCATTTTGGTTTTGATAGTTTGTTTTCTTCTCAACATTTGCTTAATATCTCTTATAAGATTATCAGTAAACTTCAAATACTTCTTAAGAAAAATAGGAGAAGAGTTTTAAAAAGCAGAATACAAATGTAACTGGAACTGCAGGATGCAACCTGACCTTTCTCCATGATGTTGGTTTAAAAATATACACATAAATATTTAACAGTAAAAGTGCTGGGAATTGAAGTTCTTTAAAAGATCAGCAAAATTGACAAAACTTTAGCTAGATTAAATAAGAAAAAAAGCCCCGAATAATGAAATCAGAAATGAAAGAAGAGACATTGAACCTGATACTATAGAAATAAAAAGCATCATCAGGGATGACTATAAAAAGTCTATACCAACAAATCAGATAATCTTCAAGAAATAGGTAACTTCCTAAATCTCACAACCTCTCAAGTCTAAGAAATCTGAAGAAAATATGAGAAAATATAGAAGTGCTAAGAATATTGGATCTGCAATAAAAGTCTCTCATCACAGAAAAGCTCAGCACATGAGGGTCCTACCAAGAATCCTACCAAGAAGTTAAAAAAGAAATAATACCAATTCTTCTCAAATCCTCATCAACCATAACCAATTGATTTTTCCTGCCATGTGTTTTCTATGCCTAGTGCTTAAATTATTCTATCTCTATCGAGAGTCCTAAAATAACATTATTCACCTATGTCACTAATGTCAACTCCTCTGTAAGATTTTGCTTTCTAGTTGTCTTTTCTAGACTCTAGTTGTAGCCAGTTTGTACTACAGTCATCTCAAACCCCTCTTGTAGCTGCTTCTCAGGACAAACCCTATTTCTGTTCTGTTCCAAGTGTTTGCTCATGATTTGGAAGTTCTGAAGAAAATTGACATGGGCCAGATCATATGAGGCTTTGAAAGACACGGTCATACAGCATATTAACTACAGACCCTAACACTTAGGAAGGAGTAAGGGTTGTGTTATATCACTTCTCTTCCTATAAGACCTATAGTAATATAACAGATATAGCAGCAGATACTCCTTGAAATGAAACATAGCCTGGAAACCTTCAAGAAGGAACCATGATGTTTTATGACTCTGAAATTGGGTTATATCTGTGTAACATCCATCTAACATAGGTTAGAACATAACCTAGGTTCTAAAACACAACAGCTCAATATCTTGTTAGTATAAGTAAAATTCCTGCTTATAATCCTCGTTAAGATAAAGTATAATACCAGATGACGTTTTCAAAATATTTTAATTCTAGGCTTAAGCATGCGTGCATGTACGTGTGTGTGTGTGTGTGTGTGTGTGTGTGTGTGTGCATATATGTACAGAGAAAGAAATGACCAAGAAGTGACTGAGTCACTGAGATATGACTGCTCAGTGAATCATGAAAGGCAAGATCCATCTAGAATTCAAATGTTCACTGCAAATATCCACGTTTATGCTAAATCGTTGAAGAAAATAACACAGTGTTGAGTGAATAATAGTAATACATTTAAATATTAAATAATAAATATAATCTTAGCATAAACACACATTCACATATCACATTGTGACTTACAAAGACTTTCTAATTCAGTTGCATTTGTAATCATGCTGATAATAGAATCAATTCCAACAAGGTAGGGGTAGTGACTTATAAATTAGAAAATGCTATACATTTAAAAGGAATTATTTGGCTTAGTGTGGCAGCATATACTCACAATCCTAGTACTAGAGAGGCTGAGACAGGAGGATCACAAGTTCAAGGACAGCCTCAAGATCTTAGTGAGAAATCTGCAACCTAGTGAAACTTCAAAATGAAAAAAAAATTTTTAAATGGACTAGGTGTGTAGCTTGAGGTAGAATGCCCCTGTGTTCAATCCCTAATACTAAAATATATAAATAAATAAAAAGAATTATTTATCTTCCATAACAATGCTTTATATATTATAGATGCTAAACAAATGTTTAATTATAATAAAGTACTATACATATTCTTATAATTTTAGAAAGTTTTCTTTAATTTGGAAACAAAATTTTATAGGTTAATATATCCCTTCTTGATTTCCAAACAATCAGGTTTATAGTTAACTGTGGATTTTGCATTTACATTTAATACATGTAGAGCCACAAATACATTTTGCACTATCTGATATGCTGGTATCTTCAATTAGTTTTGTTTTTGTTTGTTTTTTTTTGTGGTACTGGGAATTGAACTCAGGGGCATTCTACCTCCGAGCTACACCCACAGCCCTATTTTTTTTATTCTTTATTTTGAAACCAAGTCTCACTAAGTTGCGGAGTGCCTCACTAGGTAGCTGAGGCTGGCCGCCAACCTGGATCCTCCGGTCTCAGCCTCCCAAATGCTGGGATTACAAGTGTGTGCCACCACGCCTGGCTTCAATTAGTTTTTAAAACATCTATTGTCTTGGTTTTCATGACATCATACCCCATAGGTTCTTTATGTATTATTCCCTTGGGCTGCTCTGAACCAGAAACTGTGCATGTCAGGGCTAAAGTGGCCCTGTTCCTTCAAGACATGGAGATCCTCTGATCTTCATTCAAAGACCTGCACTTGGCTAAAATATCTCTGACAAAAGGTTAGTAGTTAAGATAAAAAATGTATTTCAGATGACATGATCCTATACTTAGAAGACACAAAACATTCAATCAAAAGACTTCTAGAGTTGATTAACAAATTCAGCAAAGTATTAGGCCTTAGGATACAAAATCAATCTAAAATAATCAGTAGCTTTTCTATATGCCAAACATAAATCCACTGAAAAGGAAATCCAGAAAACAATTATAGTCACAATAAAATACCTAAGAATAAATCTAGCAAATGAAGCAAAATACCTCTAAGATAAAAAATTATAAAACACTAAAGAAAAAAATTGAAGACCTTAAAGGTGGAAAGATCTCCCATGCCCTTGAATAGGCAGAAAAAATATCATCAAAATGGCCATGCTACAAAAGTTATCTATAGATTCAGTGCAATCCCTATCAAAATACCAATAGCATTCTTCACAGAGCTAGAAAAATGTGTCATAAATTTTATATCGAAAAACAAAAGACCCAGAATAGCCAAAGCAACTCTTATCAATAAGAACTATGCAGGAGACATCACAATTCATGATTTTAAATTATTCTACAGGGCTATAATACTAAAAACAGCATGGTATTGGCACCAAAACAGACACATAGACCAATGAAACAGAATAGAAGATACAAAAACAAATACACATGCTTATAGCCAAGTGATTTTTGACAAAGATGCCAAAAACATACATTGGAGAAAATTCAGCTTTTTCAACAAATGGTTGGGAAAATTGGTTATCCATTTGTAGAAAATGGAATTAAATCCTTACCTTTCATGCTGCACATGATCAACTCAAGATGAATCAAAGACTGAGAAATTATACCAAATACTTTGAAATTACTAGAAGAGGGCATAGGTCCAACACTTCAAGATATAGACAAAGGTATAAATTTCCTGAATAAGACCTCCAAAGCTCAGGAAATTAAAACAAGGGTTAATAAATTGGATGACCTGAAACTAAAAAGTTTCTGTTCTTCAAAAGAAATAATCAAGAGTATAAATAGAGGCCACAGAATGGGAGAAAAATCCTTGCCAGCTATTCTTCTGATAGAGTACTAATATCTAGAATATAAAAAGTACTTAAACTAATTAACACTAACAAACAACCCAATCAAGAAATGGGCAATTGAACTAGACACTTCACAAAATAAAAAATACAAATGGCCAACAAGTATATGAAACATCATTAGTGATCAGGAAGATGTAAATCAAAACTGCACTGAGATTCCATCTAACCCCAATTAGAATGACAATCATCAAGAAGTCAAACAATAACAAATGCTGATGAGGATGTGGGGAAATTGGAATTCTTCTACACTATTGATAGGATTGCAAATTAGTGCAGCCCCTATGGAGATCAGTGTGGACATTCCTTAGATTGGAAATGACCCACCATATGATCCAGGTATACCACTCCTCAGTATTTTTCCAAAGGAATGGAAATCGGAAAATTATAGTGATACATACATATCTATGCTTATAGCAGCACAATTCACAATAGTCAAATTACGGAACCAACCTAGAAGTGCATCAACAGATGAATTAACTATAAAATTATGGGATATATAAAAAATGGAATTCTACTCAGAAACAAATAAGAACAATAATGCAACAATAAAAGTATAAAATGTAATAGATTTCCAGAATGACAAAACTTGATGGTTAAAAATATTTTGGATACTGAGATTGCATCTAACCCCAATAAGTAAGACAGTCATCAAGAGGTCACAAAACAATAAATGTTGGCGAGGATGTGGAGGAATTGGAACTCTTCTATGCTGTCAAGATTGCAAATTAGTTCAGCTGCTATGGAGATCAGTGTGGAGATTCCTTGGAAAATTTGGAATGGATCCACCATATTATCCAGCTATACCATTCCTGGGTATCTTTCCAAAGGGGCTGAAATTAGAGAACCACAGTAATATACGCATATCCATGTTCATAGCAGCCAAATTATGGAACCAACCTAGGTGTCTATCAACAGATAAGTGGATTACAAAATTATGGTATATCCACACAGTGAAATTCTACTCAACAATAAGGAAGAACGAAATTATGTCATTTGCAAGAAAATGGAAGGACCTGAAGATCATTATCTTAAGTGAGATTAGCCAGTCACAGAAAGTGAAGGGTCATATTTTTTTCTGTAATATGTAGAAGCTAGGAAGTAATTGGAACACCAGAGGGAATCCACGTAATGGAGGAGAAACCTCAGTGGAGCCAGTGAGGTGGTCTTAGGGAAGGAGAGGGGGAGGAGTGAGGTTCACTGAAGGAATTACTACCACTGGCAATGTGTACAATATGTGAAAATGCTGATGTCAATCTCAGTACTCTGTATGAAGAAGGGGAGAGATGAAATGGGGAAGGAGCCGGGGTGGGGGCATCAAGTACTGTGTATGTCACTGTCAACATGATTTACATTATGATGTGAGACTATAATGCACCAATAAAAGCATAAAAATAAATAAATAAAATATTTTAGAAAGAAATATAAGCATTGCCACAAGTAAGAAAGTATATAAGGTTGAGACTGAGTTTAGAAGAATTGAAAATAAATAGAAATTCCATGAATTCTAGTCTCCCACCAGCAGCCTCTCTCTTTTTCTCTATCAGTCTCTATGACTTTACCTCCATTGCTGGCTTTGAAGAAACAAGTTGCTATTAGTTCTGAAGCAACAAGAAACTGAGTTTTGCCACCATCCTGAGAGATTTTGGAAACAGATTATCTTCTAGTGCGATCTCCAAATGGAAATGTAACATGGGTAACACCTTCATTTCAGTCTCGTGAGAATAACATGGTCAACTTATGCCTGATTTCCTGAGTCACATAAAAAATATATGTTGTTTTAAGTCAAAACAAAAGGTGGTAATTTGTTATCCATCAATAGATAACTAATACAAAATTTGGACATATATGTACTAAAATTTGTTTCTAAATATATAATTTAATAACTGACAAAAAGATAGGGACAAATAGATGAATCAAGAACCAATGTGAAGAGTTCACATGCTTATATTAGAAAATGATGAATAATAAATTTTAAAGTAAAGGCAAAGATGTAGAAGATTTAAATATAATCATTAAACTCTAATATATTCAGGTAATAGTCTTATGTCAAGTCTTCAAGTTCAGAAGAATTTAGAATTCTTTTTGTAATGTAGAAAATATAATTCATATGCTAAATATAATATAATATCCCTGGTGGAGACTAGAATAGAACTCCATAATCAAATATTAATATTTCAGCATCTGCATAAATATTAAAAATAAATGATAAAGATACTGGGTGGCTGGCTATCAGTTCAAGATAGGCTTTGGTTACTGAGTCCATTCAAGTCATTTTTTCCACCAAATGAGTTATAAAAATTTTAATTTGGAGCTTTTTGGAGTCCTCTATTTTATATATAACTCTATATCCCAAAATATAAGAATTTATATTCCTTTTGGTTATGTGTTAGGCTCTTAAGAAAAATAACCTTTAATTATCCCAAAAAGTTAGCACTAAAGAGATTGTTTTCTGACCTCGGTGAAATAAAGGTTGAACTCAGTAACAAAGTAATAACAAAGAGATAGCTTAAAAAAAACAAAAAACAAAAAAACCCCAGCAAATCGGACATGGTGGCTCACGCTCCTAATCCCAGCATTTGGGAAGCTGAGACCGGAGGATCCGGGCTCGTGGCCAGCCTCAGCTACGAAGTGAGGCCCTCTGCAACTTAGGGAGACTCTGTTTCAAAATAAAGAATAAAAAATAGGGCTGGGGGTGTAGCTCAGAGGTAGAATGCCCCTGAGTTCAATTCCCAGTACTGCAAAAAACAAAAAACAACAACAACAACAAAAAAAACCAGCAAACCAATATCTGAAAGTTAATTGTTCAATAAACTCTTCAGTAGAATAGAAAATTGTAAAGTATTCATGAAATGCAGCATAACAATGCTTAGGAATATATTTATTGCTTCAAATGATTTATAAGGATATAGATATATTGAAAAATGAGCTAAGAATTACACTTAAAAGCATACAAAAAAGCAACAAAGAGAAAGGATGAGAATGATAAAAATGATGACTGAGCGGTCAGAGCACTGTCTCTTCTGCAGAGTGGGGATGAAGAACTGGCTTCTCACTCTGCCTCCCCACACTCCTCTGGGGGGAATGGGAGCATTGTGTGAGTGGAAGAACAGTCGCTCACTTGGTTCTGCCAACATTACCTGGAAGGGGAGTCGGTGCACTTTCTGCTTCTGCTAGGGGTATTAGTTCGCTATGCTGTATAGGGAAGTCAAGCCTGTATCCTCTGGTTGTGGTGTAGAGTACAAGGTCATCTTCCCCACCTGACTCATTGAACCTGTGATAGGGAAGGTGAGCAAGTGACACTTTCTTCACTGGTGTCTGGTCAGAGTAAGGTAGGTGTTACCAGAAAGATTTTCAGTTTTTAGGCTACTGTTTTCAGGTTCCTCAGATAGGAGGAATAGATTGTGTGTGTGTGTGTGTGTGTGTGTGTGTGTGTGTGTGTGTGTGTGTGTGTGTGTGTGTGTGTTGTCAGATCTTTGTTGGAAGCTACAAGAGACTCTCTAGAATCTGTGGGAGCCAGTAAAGAGATGCAAGGAAACCATCCCACCTCACCTGGGCAGTGGTCCTCCAGCTATGAGCTCCCTAGGTGGTCCACCTTGTTTGCATGCCTTCCAGGGTTCTCCAGGAATTTTAGTCAAAAGGAGGAGGACCTGGGTGGAATGAGGGATGAGGCTACTCTATCTTGGCAGAACTGAAATTTTCCAAGCACTGTGAGTTTTATTGCTGAGGCATGTAGAATGTCACCACATTCTCTTTTCTGTGGCATACATTGTTGGGGAAGAGGTTTCAAAATCATGCTGATCTATTGATTTTTTGGTGAATAATTTCAGGAATGTTACTTTCAGTTCTTACTTTCCCCAGGACCCAGGGATTCTTTCAGTAAGCAAGGGGCTGGGTTGGAAACAAGCACATCATATTGTGCTATTACTAAAAGTAGTCCTGTCCCCAGGACTACTTTTTACCCTGCTCTGAATTCTTTTAGGAGATTTCTCTGCTCTCATGCAGTGAGACTTTTCTCAAGTCTAGAATTTCTCCATCTCAGTCATATTGATGTTTTGGATTAGATAATTCTTTGTTGGTGGAACTGTCTTGATCATCATAGGACAGATACAAGCATCCCTACCCTCTACTTACTAGACATCAGTAGTAATGCTCTCATTCATATCTCCCTCTCCCTTAGCAGCTTAACAACCAAAATGTTTTCAGACATTGATAAATATCCCCTGGAGGGCAAATTTTTTGCATGAGAACCACTGCTGTATGTTATTTTTTAGACATACCAATGTACCTGAATACCATTTGACTTCAAAGTGCTGTACACTTTTATGAATTCAGCAAACAATAAGTACTCACTCTCATCTTTATCTTGAATATATATTCCGACTTATGATGGAAGAAGTAGGAGGTGGTTATTCAGAAGACCTTAGATGCCTTCACAAATGCTTTTGTAAAGGTGACTGTGAACAAATTGTTTGTTAAAATGACTTGACAAACTGAGTATGCATTCTGAGCAGAATAAAAGGAATGTTTTTGGTGGTACCCAGGTACTGATACCTAAGAGCACATTCACAGACAATTCTCTAAGGAAGTGTAGCCTTTCCTTCGGAAGTATAGGCAGCCTGGGAGTTATTGAAGAGAATGTTTTTTTTTTTTTCCATTTGAGGTAGACCTAACTGAAGGGGGGAAATGGAAAAAATACAAGGACATTTTATTTTCTCTCATTTTTATTGACTTCCTCTCTCCACCTTCAAAGTATGTACCAGATGGAAGCAAATTTTTGCCTACAATTTTAGCTTGATTCGTGAGAAACCTAGATAGCTTTCTAGTAATCCATCTGGCATTTATTATTTCATTTCTTTTTAAAAATTTTAAATTAAATTAAATTAAAAATTTTAACAGGTAAAGCCATAAAAATTATACATGATTATGTGGTACCATGTGATGTTTTGATATATCTATCTCTTCAAATATTTATCATTAGTTTATGACAAAAATATTCAAGATTCTTCTAGCTTTTTGAAATATATAGCACATTATTGTTCTCTCTACTCACTCTACTCTGCAATAGCATACCAGAACTTACCCCTATCTAACTGTAACTTTTTGACAAACTTTTTCCCAACCCTCCTCCCCTTCTATACTTCTCAGTCTCTGGTAACCATCATTGTATCTCAAGTTATATGAGATCAACATTATTATATTCCACATATGAGTGAGATCATGTGGTACTTGTATTTCTGTGCTTTACTTATTTCACTTAACCTGACAATGTTCAGTTCTATCCATACTACTGCAAATGATTTAATCTACTATTTAATTTCTGAAAGAGTATTGCATGCTATATTATATGTACCACATTTTATCTGTTCATCAGCTGGTGGATACTTATGTTTTCCATTTCTGAGCTATTGTGATTGTGACACAGAAATGCAAATGTGTCTTCAAGATACTGATTTCTAGATCATATGGTAATTCTATTTTTAATTTTTTGAGTAGCTTCCATACTCTTTTCCATAGTAAGCATACTGATGCACATTCCCATCAACAGTGTGCAAGGATTTCCATGCAAACAGTTACTATCTTTTGTCATTTTGATAATAGCCATTCTTACTCCAGTGAGGTAATCTCTCGTGATTTTTTTTTTTTTTTTTTTTTTTTTTTTGCGGTACTGGGGATTGAACTCAGAGGCATTCTACCTCCGAGCTATACCCCCAGCCCTATTTTTTATTCTTTATTTTGAAACCGGGTCTCACTAACTTGCGGAGTGCCTCACTTAGGTAGCTGAGGCTGGCCGCGAACCCGGATCCTCCGGTCTCAGCCTCCCAAATGCTGGGATTACAAGCGTGCGCCACCACGCCCGGCTTCTCGTTGTGATTTTGATTTGCATTTCCCTGACTATTGATGAGGCTGAACACTGTTTTTCATATACATTTTGGCCATTTGTGTGTCTTGTTTTTGAGAAATGTATATTTATTGCTTCATTTTTAGTTTAGTTGGATGATGATGATGATGGTGATGATTTTTTATTTGTGGTACTGGGGATTGAACCCAAGGGCATTCTACATCCAAACTACATCTCTAATTCTATTTCTTATTCTTTTTATTTTTGAAACAGGTTCTCACTAAGTTGCAGAGGGACTCACTAAGTAGATGAGGTTGGCCATGAACCCAGATTCTCTGGTCTCAGGCTCCCAAGTACTGGGATTACAATCGTGCACCACCATGCCCGGCTTGGAATATTATTATTTTTGCCATTAAGTGTCTAATATATTCTGGCTATTAACTTCTTGTCAGATGTATAGTTTGCAAATATTTTCTCCCATTCACTATGTTGTCGCTTGACTTTGCTGTGCAGAAGCTTTTAGTGATGTAATCATATTTTACTATATTTTTACTTTGTTTACTATCTTTTTAAGGTTTTATCCAAAAACTCCTTGCCTGTGCCAGTATCTTGAAGCATTTTTAAAATTTTTTATATAATAATTGGTGCATTGTAATCATACATCTTTGTTAGGTACAAGCTGATAAAAGCATATATGCACACATTTCTCATTTAATCCCTTCCCCAATTTCCATCCCACTCCCTTGCCCTCCCTACTTCTCAAGTTCAGTTTAGTGATTGACCTTAACATATTTGTGAAAGTGTATCATGTGCATTAGGGTGTCCCCCGTGCCCCATCCATCCCCTTTTGTTAAGTCAACTTCTTTGCTTATCGAGGGTTTCTCCTTTTTCATCTGGAGACCCTCTATGCCCCTTCTTCTCCCTAGCATCCGCATATCAGGGAGAACATATGCTTTTTCACACTTTGTGACTGGCTAATCTCACTTAACATAATATTTTCCAGTTGCATCCATTTCCTGGCAAATAATATGATTTTGTTCTTCTTTATGGCTGAGTAAAATTCCATTGTGTACATATCTCATAGTTTTGTAATCCATTCATCTGTTGATGGACATCTTGGCTGGTTCCATAGTTTGGCAATTGTGAATTGTCGGTCTGATAGTTTGGTTTCCATTCTTTTGGGCAGATACCCAGAAGTGGTATTGCTGGATCATATGGTAGGTTCATTCCCATTCATCTGAGGATCCTCCATACTGTTTTCCAAAGTGGTTGCACTAATTTGCAATCCCACCAACAATGTATTAGGGTTCCCACTTTTCCACACCCTTGCCAGCATTTGTTGTTGTTCGTGTTTTTATGATTGCCATTCTCATTGGAGTTAGGTGAAATCTCAAGGTAGTTTTGATTAGTATCTCTCTGATTGCTAATGATGTTGAACATTTCCTTATACATTTATTGGCCATTTGTACTTCTTCTTTTGTGAAGTGTCTGTTTAGATGCTTTGCCCATTTTTTGATTGGGTTGTTTGTTTTCTTAGCTGTGATTTTCTTGAGTTCTCTATATATCCTAGATATTAGACTTCTATCAGAAGAGTAGCTGGCAAAAATTTTCTCCCACTCTGTGGGCTCTCTGTTGAGGTTCTTGATAGTTTCCTTTGCTGCACAGAAGCTCTTCAGTTTAATGCAGTCCCATATATTGATCTTCCTTTGAGTTGCTTGTGCTTTTGGGGTCTTGTTGAGAAAGTTTTTACCTATGCCTATGTGTTGAAGTGTTGGGCCTATGCCCTCTTCAAGTAGCTGCAAGGTCTCTGGCCTAACTTCCAGGTCTTTGATACACCTTGAGTTGACTCTTGTGCAGGGTGAGAAAGTGGGGATTATTTCCATTTTCCTGCATATGGTTAACCAGTTTTGCCAATACCGTTTGTTAAAAATGGTATCTTTTTTTCCAGTGTATATTTTTGGCTCTTTTGTCAAAAATCAATTGACTGTAAGCATGTGGGTCTGTTTCTGAGTCTTCTATTCTGCTCCATTGTTCTATGTGTCTGTTTTTGTGCCAATACCATGCTGTTTTTACTACTGTGGCTTTGTAGTAGAGTTTGAAGTCAGGTACTGTGATACCTCCTGCATGGTTCTTGTTGCTAAGAACTACTTTGGCTATCCTGGGCATTTGTTGTTCCAAATGAATTTAAGGACTGATTTTTCTATCAAGGTCTGTGAGGAGCGACCTTGGTAATTTCCTAGGTATTGCATTGAATCTGTAGATCACTTTTGGGAGGATGGCCATTTTGATGATATTTATATCCAAGAGCATGGTAGATCTTTCCATCTTCTAAGGTCTTCATCAATTTATTTTTTCAACTTTTTATAGTTTTCCTTATAGAGGTCTTTTACCTCTTTGGTTGGGTATATCCATAAATATTTTATTTTTTGTGGTGCTATTGTAAGTGGAATTTTTTTCTGGATTTCTTTTTCAGTGGTTTTATGGTTGGCGTAGAGGAAATTTTCGGATTTTTTAAGATTGATTTTGTATCCAGACACTGCTGAATTTGTTGATCAGTTCTATAAGTTTTTTGGTTGAGTTTTTTGGGTCTTCTAAGTATAGTACAATGTCATCTGCAAAAAGGGATTGTTTTAATCCTAACTTCCCTATTTCTACCCCATTGATTTCCTTCTCTTGCCTTATTGCTCTGGCTAGAGTCTCAAGTACTATATTGAACAGAAGAGGTAATAATGGACATCCTTGTCTTGTTGCTGTTTTTAGTAAGAACTCTTGCAGTTTTTCTCCATTTAATATGATGTTAGCTGTGGGCCTATTATATATTGCCTTTATGATGTTGAGTTATGTTCCTTCTATTCTGATTCTCTGAAGTGTTTTTCGCATGAATGGGTGTTGGATCTTGTCAAATGCTTTTTCAGCATCAATTGAGATGATCATGTGATATTTGTCTTTGATTCTCTTTATGTGGTGAATTACATGGATGGTTTTTCGTATGTTGAACCAGCCTTGCATCCCTGGGATGAATCTTACTTGGTCATGGTATATAATTTTCTTGATGTGGCTTTGAATGCGCATTGCTAGTATTTTGTTTAGTAGTTTTGCATCTAAGTTCATCAATGATATAGGCCTATAGTTTTCTTTTCTTGAGCTGTCTTTATTTGGCTTTGTTATTAATGTGAGGTTGGCTTCATAGAATGTGTTTGGGAGGGTCCTGTTTCTTTCTATTTCACAGAATAGTTTGAGGAGTATTAGGATTAGTTCTTCTATAAAGGTTTTATAAAATTCACTTGGTAAACCATCTGGACCTGGGCTTTTTTGTTTGATGGTAAACTCCCTATTGCTTTTTCTATCTCTTTGATTCTATTGGTTGGTTTAACTTTTCTATATCTTCTTGACTCAATTTAGGGAGGTTACATGTGTCTAGAAATTTGTCAATTTCTTCTAGATTTTCCATTTTATTGGAGTAGAGTTTTTCAAAATAGTTTCTCTTGATCCTGTGTATTTCCATACTGTCAGTGGTAATATCACCTTTTTCATCTCTTATTTTGGTAATTTGGGTTGATTCTCTCTTTCTTTTGGTGTGGTTGGCCAATGGTTTATCTATCTTGTTTATTATTTCAAGAAAGTAGCTGTTGGTTTTCTTGATTTTCTGTATTTTTTAAAATCTCTACTTCATTAATTTCTGCTCTGATTTTCATGATTTCCTGTCTTCTACTACCTTTGGGGTGGGACTGTTCTTGTTTTTCGAGTGCTTTGAGGTGTGTCATTAGGTTGTTTATTTGGTGATTTTCTGTCCTTCTTATGTGGGCACTCAGTGCTACAAATTTTCCTCTTATTACTGCCTTCGAAGTGTCCCAGAGGTTTTGATATGTTGCGTCTCTGTTTTCATTGGTTTGTTGGAATTTTTAAATTTCTCCCCTTACTTCTACTATGACCCAATCCTCATTCAACAATGTGGTGTTCAGTCTCCATGTGTTTACATGGTTACTCTGGGTCTTCTTAGAGTTAATTTATAGTTTCACTCCATTGTGGTCTGAAAAGATGCAGGGAATTATGTTATATTTTTTGAATTTGCCAGTGCTCGCTTTGTGGCCCAGAATGTGGTCTATGTTGGAGAAGGTTCCATGTGCAGCTGAGAAAAATGTGAATTCAACTGTAGTTGGGTGAAAGAGTCTATAGGTGTCTAATATCCATTTGGTTTATGATATTGTTTAGGTCTAAGGCGTCTCTACTGACCTTTTGTTTAGAAGATTGGTCTAGTGATGTGAAAGGAGTATTGAAGTTTCCCAGTATTAATGTATTGGGATTTATGTGTGTCTTTATATCATGCAGAGTTTGTTATATGAAAGTGGCTGCACCTATGTTTGGGGCATAGCTGTTGATAACTATTATTTCATCTTGCTGGATTGTTCCAATTCATGAGCATGAGATATCTTTCCATTTTTTTTTTTTTTTGGTGTCTTCAATATATTTCATCAATGTTTTATAGTTTGCATTATTGAGATCTTTCACCTCTTTGGTTACATTTCTTGGGTATATTACTGTAAATGAGATGCTTTCTTGATTTCTATTTTAGAAAATCACTATTGATGTACAGCAATGATACTAACTTTTGTATTTTGATTTTGCATAAGGATTCTAAATTCCCTTATTAGTTCTAAAAAACATTTTTTTTTTGGTGGAGTTTATGAGACCTTCTCTGTATAAGATTATACCTTTTGTAGTGACAATTTGATTTCCTCTTTTCCAATTTGGATGCCCTTTATTTTTTTGACGGATTGCTCTAGCTAGGACTTTCAAATCTAGGAAGAACAAGAATGGTGGAAGTGAGAATTCTTGTCTTATTATGAAGCAGTATATCCCTTTTAGATAGGAGTCTTAAGCAAGTGCTCTCAGCCCCTTGACTAAAGGTCAACAGGGCACCCCATAACTAAATCAGGATGTGGAAAGGAATTTTAACTGCTAATCTCTGCTTCTGTAATCTGCTTCACTGGGTATGATATGAGCAAGCTGTCTTGGCTGCAAGATAGCATCTGAGTAAAATGTGTTGTCTGTTCTGAATGAACACCTGGTGTTTGTCAAATGGTATAATGATTTTTATAACCATGAAAACCTGACTTTTCCAAACCCCCAACTCTGTAACCAAAGGGTATAAAAGGCAGCTAAAAATGACATTCGGAGAAGCAGCACCTCAGAGTGCTGTCTGCCCTAGCCTGCCAGGATAAAGTGACCTCTTTGGCACTATGGAGTCTGGTGTGTCTCTGTGGGTCACCTTGCAACAATTACAGATCTAAGAGAGAAAGCTTTCTGCTTTTGCCTATTCAGTATAATGTTTAGTTGTTGTTGTTTTAAATGGACTATATTGTGTTGAGGAATATTCATTCTAAACCTATTTTGTTGATAATTATTATCATGAGTAGATGTTGAAATTTGCCAAATTCTTTTTCTGCATCCATAAGATGATGATATCTTTTTTGTCCTTTATTCTATTATTGTGTATACTGTTGTGCATATATTGAACCATCCTTGTTTCCCAGTGATGAATCTCACCTAATCTTGCTATGTAACCTTTCTAATGTGTTGTTGGACTTGGTTTGCCAGTATTTGGGGGGAATTTTTTTGCATCTATGTTCATCAGTGATATTAATCTTCCTTATTTTTCTGTGGTGTGTGTGTGTGTGTGTGTGTGTGTGTGTGTGTGTGTGTGTGTGTCCTGGTCTAGTTTTAGTGTCAGAGTGATGTTAGCCTTGTAGAAAATGTATGGTAGAATTCCTTCCTCTCTAATTTTTTTAGATGAATTTAGGAATTGTTGGGGGAGTTGTGGAGGGGTGACTGACAACTCTTTCCTTTCTTCCTGCTTCCACTGGTGTTTTCTTTTTATTTTACTAAAACCTGGAACAATGACCTATCATTTGGCTTCCTTAGTACTCATGATCTGGTGCATAAATACCTGTTTATATGAGTATTAAAGTGGAGAGATGATTGCTGAAGGGTATTGGTCACCGTCTTGCTCTGCCTGCCTTTGCTATTTTCTTTGTAATGTAAATATTTTTGATACTTGAAAAGTTCTTGCAAAACCTTCACTTTATCCTCCAAATAATTCTATGCATGCTTACAGGCATCCTAAACCACAATATTGTTCTAAATCAGTATGCTTAAATTGAATTAAAATGACTTTAGATGAATATAAAACCATAAACACAACTCATTCTAAAATGATACGCCTAAATTGATTTTGCAAATGAAACAAACCATATTAAAGCGTAATTTGTGCACTCACTCTCTGTGGCCAAGAATAAAACACAGACACTACCCAAGCCTGAGAGCAATTGGGACATTTTGTCTTAGCCTAGAATATGACCCCTCAGAGTAGGGCTCTGAAATGCTCCTTGGGATAAACTTGACCAGTAAGCAGCAGACTCTGGAAACCAAAGCCTCCTCATGAGTAGTCCAGGAACACAGGCACTTGATAAAATCTGAATGGCACATGGAAGTTCAGTTTGGCAGGACAAATAACTCCAGAAGATATGTCAATCTATATTATACAACAATTCAGGTAGCAGACAGTCTAATTCTAAGAAGACAGGGCTTTTTATATAAGGGGTGAAAAATAAAGTTCCTTATAGGAATTGTTACATAGCAAATGGAGGGTTCATCAATTGGAATCTAGTTCCTTGTGGGATTAGAAGATGATTATGGCAAGATTGTGGACGGAGATCATGGATATAGTAATAGGTAGGCTACAGGGAAAAAAAAATCTCACTAAGAGAGGTCAAAAGAATCAGCCTACAAATGGGAAAAAATTGGGGTATTACTCAGAAAGCAAGGTAAAAACCTCATTACAAAAGTGTGTTTGAAGTAAGCCTATTGTTGAATAATGTGAGTTTATTGAACTTGGGTTTATTAACTTCCCTAAATCATATTCAAGATTGGATTGATGTCAGATTCTGCACCATTATTAAATCTACAAGTGGGAACCATGTTGCCCCTAACTGTGAAGAAAGAATTCTACAAGAGTGGTCAAAGAGAAATTTCAAAGATAAATTAAATAGACAAGAAAAAATTTGAATAAGACTATTATAACATGACTATAACTAATAACTTCATAAAAAATATGGGAGTGGTTATCGCAAAAGTGATAACCATGTGATCTAAGGCAAATGTTAATTAGCCATATTTAGTCATTCTACAGTGTATGTATACATTGAAACATCATGTTGTATTGATAAATACATGCAACTTTATCTTTCAATTTAAAATTTTCAAAGACTATTTCAGTAGGGGAAAACTATAATCTATTGAAACATAAGGCAAGAGAGTTTTCAAGCCCTGAGTGAGGTAGTGGAAAGTTTTGGAAGACTTAAGAAGGACAGCAGTCAGTGTGATTAAACCATTTGTGTTTGCTGATTGGTGTTTACCATGAAGACTGGAAGACCTGGGCCATATCTTTCTTTTTTTTTTTTTTAATTTTTTATTGTAGTAATTCGTGTAATATAGCATACATCTTTGTTAAGTACGAGTTGTTAACAACATATTTGCACACAATTCTCATTTGACCCCTTCCCCAACTCCCACCCCAATCCCCTCCCCTCCCTCCCCCTCAGGTTCACTTCAGTGAGTGACCTTGATATGATTGTGTAAGTACATCATGTGCTTTAGGGCGTCCCTCTGCCCCATACGTCCACTACAATTAAATCAACTTCTTTGCTTATCGAGGATCACTCCTTTTCATCTGGAGAACCTCCTATGCCCCGTCTTCTCCCTAGCATCCACATATTAGGGAGAACATATGCTTCTTAACTCTTTGTGACTGACTAATCTCACTTAACATAATGTTTTCCAGTTGCATCCATTTCCCTGCAAAGAACATGATTTTATTCTTCTTTATGGCTGAGTAAAATTCCATTGTGTACATAT
>PVLC010023869.1:0-25236 GCA_004027655.1 Graphiurus murinus | reverse complement strand
ATCAGCCTTCCAAGTACTAGGATTACAGATGTATGCCACCACGCCTGGCTATCCTTTTTCATTGATAGAAGAAAATGGGGGGGGGGGGGGCTTCAATTTTCTTCATAAAATAAAATAAATTGGCTTTAGGCAGAAAATAAAAATTCCAAGCCGGACGTGGTGGCGCACGCTTGTAATCCCAGCATTTGGGAGGCTGAGACCGGAGGATCTGGGTTCGAGGCCAGCCTCAGCTACCTAGTGAGGCACTCCACAACTTAGTGAGACTCGGTTTCAAAATAAAGAATACAAAATAGGGCTGGGGGTATAGCTCGGAGGTAGAACACCCCTGAGTTCAATCCCCAGTACCGCAAAAAAAAAAAAAAAAAAAAAAAACTAGACATTATACACAAACTTCAACCTGTATATTCTTAAAAACAATGATAAATTTCAACCCGTATACCCTTAAATACAATGATAAGCAACCAGTGTATTTCCACTATTACAAAGTTAAGGTGATGGAAGTAATAATCCTTGTTTTTTCTCTAATGATTGTTTTAAAAGCCCTCTAAGTCAGGCATGCTGGCGCACGCTTGTAATCCCAGCATTCGGGAGGCTGAGACTGGAGGATCCGGGTTCGAGGCCAGCCTCAGCTACCTAGTGAGGCACTCTGCAACTTAGTGAGACTCGGTTTCAAAATAAAGAATAAAAAAATAGGGCTGGGAGTGTAGCTCGGAGGTAGAATACCCCTGAAGTTCAACCCCCAGTACTGCAAAAAAAAAAAAAAAAAAAAAAAAGCCCTCTAATCTCTGGAACCTTCATGTCCACCACAAAGTAGTAAACTCAACCTTCTGCCTATACTTCTAGAATCAGTCAATTCAAGATTATCTTGATTATTCTCTTAACTATCAAGCTCCAACCCAGGATCAACCCTACAATTTCTTTTCTTTATTCTATACCCATTTATTTTAATGTACAATATGATGGCTGTTTGATGGCCCAAGAAGAGAATGGAAGAAAAATCTCAAAATCTTTGCTTTTTTTTTTTTTTCCCCTCCAGTACTGAGGATTGAACTCGGGGGCATTCTACCTCCAAGCTATACCCCCAGCCTTATTTTTTACTCTTTATTTTGAAACGGTCTCACTAAGTTGCGGAGTGCCTCACTAGGTAGCTGAGGCTGGCCGTGAACCCGGATCCTCCAGTCTCAGCCTCCCAAATGCTGGGATTACAAGCGTGCACCACCATGCCCAGCTGCCTCTTTCTTAATTAAGCCATCTCACCATAGCAGTTACATGTCTTGAAGCTGTGGCCAAATAACCTTCCCCTCTGTTCTACCCTCTCAACTACAAACTAAACAAATGAAGCTCTAACATGACCTCTCAGCAGCTTAGTTGCTTCACCCATATCCTCCAACTCCAATCCACATATTTATAATATCAATTAACTGAGATCTGCTCTAAAGAATAAAATTTTAACTCCCCATCACCACCCTTTTATCAGGTGAAAACTATGGGAGACTTTGGAAGAAAAGACTGAGCATTCTCTTTTCTTTCCCTATGCCAAACTATTTTATATCATAAAGACCCTTTCTAAGCCAGGCATGGTGGTTCATGCTTGTAATCCCAGCATTCGGGGGGGCTGAGACTGGAGGATCTGGGCTCGCGGCCAGCCTCAGCTACCTAGTGAGACACTCTGCAACTTAGACTCGGTTTCAAAATAAAGAATAAAAAAAAAAAAAAAATAGGGCTGGGGGTGTAGCTCGGAGGTAGAATGCCCCTGAGTTCAATCCCCAGTACCGCAAAAAAAAAAAAACCAAAAAACAACTATATGGTAAAAACAATCATTGTTCAAAGTAAAAGAATAGATTGTTAGCCAGGTGTGGTGGCCCACACTTGTAATCCCAGCATTTGGGAGGCTGAGACCGGAAGATCCTAGTGAGGCACTCTGCAACTTAGTGAGACCCTGTTTCAAAATAAAGAATAAAAAAATAGGGCTGGGGGTATAGCTCAGAGGTAGAATGCCCGAGTTCAATTCTCAGTGCCACAAAAAAAGAAAAAAAAAAAAAAAAAGAATGGATTGTTTATACTTAAGAGAAAGACTGGTTTGGTTTGTTACAAAAAATATTTTAAACCACAAATTGTGACTCTCCAAAAAGATTTAACAAATAGCATTTTGTCCTATCAACAGGCAAATGAAAAGGTCTATATTGCTCTTGTCTGAGGCTAATAATTAGGTGCATACCATATATTTTATTCCTCTCCCCTCTTCTCAAAGATCTATTAATTATCTCCTCTCATCTGTCTTCAAACTTCCTCATTAGTAATTATTAACTTGTCTTCTGAGAAAGATGGGGGTAGAAAGACATTACTAGCCGGGCGTGGTGGCGCACACTTGTAATCCCAGCATTCAGGAGGCTGAGACCGGAGGATCCGGGTTTGCGGCCAGCCTCAGCTATCTAGTGAGGCACTCTGCAACTTAGTGAGACTCGGTTTCAAAATAAAGAATAAAAAATAGGGCTGGGGATATAGCTCGAAGGTAGAACGCCCCTGAGTTCAATGCCCAGTACCACAAAAAAAAAAAAAAAAAGAAAGACATTACTATTTTCACACCTTCCATTTCTATTACCTTATATCTCCCATTACATTTCCTTAAGTCTCTCACACTCTTCAACACACTACAACTGTGGTTTGAATCTGCCTGCCTCCACACAATCATGGTGACACAGGCTTGTAATCCTAGTACTTGAGAGGCTGAGACCAGAGGATCACTGGTTTGCAGTGGGCCTCAGCTACTTAGCAAAGCCCTTGGCAACTTAGTGATAAGACCCTGTTTCAAAATAAAGAATTAAAAATAGGGCTGGGGGTGTAGCTCAGAGGTAGAATGCCCCTGAGTTCAATCCCCAGTACCGCAAAAAAAAAAAAAGAGAACATTATCATTTTGAGAGAAGACTCTGAAATCAGATTACCTAGGTTTAAAATCCGACCAGAGACTAACTGAACTGCTTTCACAAAATGACTACTTTGGTTGGTTTTATATAAATCTCTCTTAAGAAGGGCTGACATATTAAACAACCATGCCCATTAGTTATCACCATTATTATCAACTGGCTCTCATTTGAAAACAAAATCAACTTACACCAAAAATCCAAACAAAATTAAAATTTCAACCTATGCATAAAATCATAAAAGTACTACAATAGGTAGAATGTTTTTGTATAATCTTGAAATGAACAAGACTCAAAACTATATTGCATATGGTATATATTCACATGCAAACATAAAAGTTGGGTAATTAACGTTTTATGTTAGAAAAGTATGAAGATTAATAGCTTAGGAAGTCAGATTAGATTTGTCTAGCATGCACAAGGCCCAGAAAGAGAAAGGGGGAGGGGAGGAAGAAAAGGGGACAAACATGTCCAAATGTCAGTTTGGTTGTCCCTGCTCCTATAAGAAGGAAAAGGAACATGACAATGGTGTCTCGCCTAAAGAGCAGTAAGACTTAAGGTTTTGAGTCAAGAGAGTCAACAATGAGAACAGTTGCAAAAAGATTAAAAACATTAGAGGCAAATTTGTTAAGTAAGCCTAAACTGCTGCTGTGGGCTGCTAGAAACAAAGTAAGCATAGAGCTTTGATTCCTGCCATAGAAGTATTCAATCTCAAAACGGGCGTGGTGGCGCACACTTGTAATCCCAGCATTCGGGAGGCTGAGACCAGAGGATCCAGGTTTGCGGCCAGCCTCAGCTACCTAGTGAGGCACTCTGCAACTTAGTGAGACTCGGTTTCAAAAAATAAAGAATAAAAAATAGGGCTGGGGGTATAGCTCAGAGGTAGAATGCCCCTGAGTTCAATCCCCAGTACCACAAAAAAAAAAAAAAAAAAAAAAAAAAGAAGTATTCAATCTCAATATGGTTATCATACAAAGAAATCTGTTTGTATCACCAAGTTCCTTGGGACAAAGCTCCTAGAACCCTTGGAATTTCCTTAGTGCTATTATTAATAGGTCTTTGGTTTTAATGTAGACACCCGAGACTGGTCACCAAAAGAACAAAAACTGACTAGAAGCCTGGAACTTTCAGGTCCATCCCTAATCAACCCTGAAGGGAGAGGAGCTGGAAAATTACCACCAAAGGCCAAAAATGTAACCAGTCATACATAAACAATGAAGACACTCTAAAACCCACTAAATATGGGTTCAGAGAACTTCTGGATTATTGAACACATTCTCATACTAGGAAGGTAGTGAACCCCAACTCCACAGGACAGGGACCCTACTACTCAGGAGCCTACTGGACTTCACTTTATGTACCTCTTCATCTGGCTATTCATCTGCATTCTTTAAAAAAACTGGTAAATAATGGTTCCCTTAGTTTTATGAGCTGTTTTAGCAAATTATCAACCCCAACGGAGGAGTTTTGCAAACCCCTGACTTTACAGTCAACAGACAGCAATGTGGGTAACTTAAGGATCCAATACTTGAAACTGGTGTCTGAAGGCAGTCTTACAGAACTAATCCCTTAAATCCGTGGAGCCACAAAGCGCTTGCTTTGCAAGCGCAACACCCTAGGTTCAAAAAGACACCCAGTGGCTTGTAATCCCAGCATTTGGGAGACTGAGACCGGAGGATCCAGGTTCACGGCCAGCCTCAGCTACCTAGTGAGGCACTCCGCAACTTAGTGAGACTCTGTTTCAAAATAAAGAATAAAAAATAGGACTGGGGGTATAGCTCGAAGGTAGAATGCCTCTGAGTTCAATCCCCAGTACTGCAAAAAAAGAAAAAAAAAAGGACACCCAGTGCCAAAAAGACCAAAAACAAAAAACAAAAAACCAGGGAGAATAAAAAGTCAAGCTAAAAAAAAAATTTTTTTTAAAACATCTGTGGAGTCTAATGGGGTGGTGTGAGAATTGATTTGTTTTGTTACTTGAGATTAAGCCTAGAGGCATTCTACCATTCTACCTCCAAGCTACACCCCCAGCCCTTTTTTTTATTCTTTGTTTTGAAATAGGGTCTCACTAAGCTACAGAGGGCCCAAGTAGCTGAGGCTGGCTGTGAATCTACAACCCCTCCTGTCTCAGCCTCCCAAGTACTGGGATTACAAGTGTGTGGCACCACACCTGGCTGTGAGAATTGAATTTGAACTGCTGAGTGTCAGTATTAGTTGATGTCAGGAGGAGGAAAACACCCTCTCGATTCCCCAGTGCTCCCTTCACTCCCTCCCCCTCTACTTCAACCCCAGCTCCTTTAACAAGAAAGTTTAGTTATGGAACTCATATGAAGGGGAGAGACTCAAACTTTCACAACTCTGTTGCAAACAAGCACCCAAGTCACTCTCCTACAAAATCCCATAGGACAAGACAGGGCTAAGCCCAAGGGTGACTGAAATTACTGAGCAATGTAGGCAAAGCCATGCAGTGTAGTCTCCTCCTTCACCCTTTACCTATTCCTACCTCTAGCTAAAGGAATCATGCAATCTCCTGAAAGCTTAGACTGGAGCCTCTGGTATCTATGAGCTGAACTCCTTGTGTCCCTCTGGTGCTTCAATCATTATGAATGAAAGGTTATAGACAACAGTCAGCAACAGTAGAGGGAAAATAAACTTTCATATCTAGCAGTTAGGCCATTAATGTACCACTGGTGTGGCTTATACCTGGTACTAATATTACAGGCTTATGAAAATGCATAAGACTCTCCAACTAAAGGAATGTATGTGCTGATCCCTGTGTCTCCTCCCATATGGTCCAGCAGAAAGTACAAAACTCCAGAAAAATAATGGTGTGCTTTTCAATGGTTTGACTAAGTTAAAGGAATCTGATGTCCACTGGGTGGCAGCAGCTATCCAGCCCCAGCAACTAGAAGACCAAAAGTCAGCACACTAGGCTAAAATGAAAGCTGTGACCCTTCCTTGCCTTAGATAATAATCATAAGGACTAGGCACTTTATATTTCTACTGATTCTTGAGCTACTGTCTCCCTATTAACTATGTAAAAATGCCCCAGGTCCCACTCATATTCTTCAGGATTAAAAAGTCTAAGGGTAAGCAGAGAATGGCTTGCCTAAAATGAAGTCATGGTTATTAGAACATGACACACCAATTTCTTGACTGAAGGGAAAACAATAACTCTAGCCAACTAAAGAGGTGTAGAGAGGAAGGTGAACAATTAATGTTCTATTCCCTAGAACACTGCCTGAGTCAAACAACAGCTGGGGATGACACTCTGACACTCCACTACAATCATCACCCCTACCTATGTTTTGAAATCTGAAAAATTCGTGTGGACACAGCCAGCACTTAACTATTCTGCTATGCCTAATGCCATCAACAGCAGGTCCTAAGTCTGTATTTTTTAAACACTCAGACCAGCACAATCCTGTTTCATGCTGAGTGGTAAAAATTCATATGCCTGCCAGGTATGATGGAACACACCTGTAATCCCAGTACTTGGGAGGCTGAGACAGGAGGATCACAGGTTCCAGGCCAGCCTCAGCAACTGAGCAAGATCCTGTTTCAAAATAAAAAATAAAAAGGGAAGGGGTTGTAGCTCATAGGTAGAATGGCCCAGGGTTCGATTTCCAATACCAAAAAACATTCACATGCTTTTCCAGAAAGCTGAGCAGTCTTAGGTTATGGCATCTATGGCAATCAAGGCTGCAACCACTTAGTGATTCTGTCCATGTTTCTTAACCAAACCAATGTAATACTAACCCAAATTAAGTTTAACCAAAAACAAACAAAAACCCTCAAACTAGATAACCTGTGCCCCTGTGGGAGGGGATGAGTGTGAAATCTCTCTGGAGAATAAGGGTTGCTTTTTTACTTACTGCCCCTGTAATTGCACATAGCAGCACCAAAAACAAGGTCAGTTTAAATTCCTTTACAGTAACTGTAATGGTCAACACGGTGACCCCACACCACATTCTGCTTGTCTGGGGACCAACCCTCGAGCTTTTCAGTTGGCTGCATCCTGGCCTCCCCTTGCTGCTTGGGACACTGACAGTAGCCTAAATGCTGTACAAGACAAATCAAACGGATTCAGTTCTAGTATCTGTCATTCAGTTAATCAAGAGTGGTTGACACAGTGGAACATCATGTAAAAATTCAAGTTCAGCCAAGAATGTGTAGCGCTAGTAGGTGATGGTTGGAATAGGCAATCTACCACGGGCTCTGAGCATTCTTGCACATTCTTTTTCATATGCCAAAAATGCAAGGCCTTGGCACTCTGCATGGGCCACTTCTTAGGCTTATGTTTGCAGCAAGCAATGCTGAGGGATAGGTTAACACCCTCCCCTCTAGAACAAAGAGCAGGCTATAACTATAAATGTGGTTGATTTCCTCCACTGGGGACCTCCTGTGAAGCCCCCAGAGTCTTAGGAAACATAAAAACTCAGTGCCTACATTATGCTAATACTGCATACTATGTCATCAGTAATAAACTTATGTCTAACCGAAGAGTCTCATGTCTTCTGCCAGCATCCCTGAAACTCTAACAGGCTAGCTTGTTAGCTTACAAGAAAGATAAAATCCCAGACCCTTTGAAGATTCTTGAAATATAGTAATCAGAGTAATATGACTAAAGGACTGAAAAGATTAATAGAGATCTGGCAATTGAAAATATAACTGCCCACATACAAAATTCAACAGACAATATAAAATACATCATCAAGGTTGCTAGATACATGAGTGTTACTAGATACAATACACCTACAACAAAGTCTTAGCAAGTAAACTTTTTAAAACATTTCGAGTGGGGTGTGGTGGCATACACCTGTAATGCCAGTACTTGGGAGGCTGAAACAGGATCACAGGTTCATGGCCAACCTCAGAAACTTAGTGAGAACCTGTTTCAAACTAAAAAATAAAATAGGGTTGGGGGTGTAGCTCAGGGGTAGAATGCCCCTAGGTGCAATCCCCAGCACCCAAAAATAAATAAATAACATTTAAAACAGCAAGCCAGGTGTGGTGGCACACTTGTAATCCTAAACAAGAGGATTGCAGGCTCAAGGAAAGCCTCAGCAACATAGTGAGACTCTCAGCAAACTAGCAAGACCGTTTCAAAACAAAATATAAAAAAGGACCGGGGGGGAGGAGGGGATGAAGAATGGTATGGTGGCGCATACTTGTAATCCCAGCATTTGGGAGGCTAAGACCGGAGGATCCAGTTTGAGACCAGCCTCAGCTACCGAGTGAGGCCCTTTGCAACTTAGTGAGACCCTGTTTCAAAATAAAGAATAAAAAATAGGGCTGGGGGTATAGCTCGGAGGTAGATTGCCCCTGAGTTCAATCCCCAGTACTGCAAAAAAAAAAGGAAGGACTGGGGGTATAGCTTGGAGTAGAACACCCCTAAGTTCAACCCGGTAACACACACACACATGCAGGCAAGAAACCCTGTGAAATCCTAGAATATATCCACTGAAATAC
The DNA here is from genome assembly GCA_004027655.1 of Graphiurus murinus. Classification (NCBI taxonomy): domain Eukaryota; kingdom Metazoa; phylum Chordata; class Mammalia; order Rodentia; family Gliridae; genus Graphiurus; species Graphiurus murinus. The sequence continues at coordinate 16,846 of PVLC010023869.1, read as the reverse complement.
ATGCAAAACTAAAACAAAAAAGCCTTTGTAACTATAAAGACATTAGAGATGACATATATATATATATATGTAATATGTGTGTATGTGTCTGTGTATATGTTTCCTCAAACCAGTAGTAAAAAAAAAAAAAATAACTCAAGAAAAAATACACAAAAAATGTGAACAGGTAATTCACAAAAATATAAGTCTAATATGCAAGAAACAGTGAAACTATATTTCATAAAAAGCTGGCAAAAAGTTAATTGTGATAATCTGACAAAGTTTTGGCAAGAGTATAAAGAGAAGAATTACACATAGAATACAGGAGTATAAATCAGAACATCACATAGAAGAAGAATCTGGCAATGTCTCATCAAGCCCCAGCAATTTCACTTCTAACTAGAGCTGAGAGCCTTCTGTTCCAAGAAGACTGGTCTACAAGCAGGAAGAATTAGCATCACCTGAAGTTTACTGGAATCTAGGGCCCTGGCACTGGGGATGTAGCTCACGGGTAGAGCATTTGCCTAGCATGTGTAAGAACCTGGGTTCAATCCCCAGTACCAACAAAACAACAATAACAACAAAATATTAGATTCTTGGGCCCCACCTAATGAATCAGAATCTGCATTTTAACAAAATCCCCAGGTTATTTTTATATCCACTACACTTTGGGGAGCAGCCTGGTGTTGTGGCAGATGCCTGTAATCCCAGTACTTGGGAGGCTGAAACATGAGGAGTGCAGTTCAACATCAGCTCAGCAACTTAATGAAACCCTTTTTCAGAATAAAAAATATGCTGGGCATAGTGACACACACCTGTAATCCCAGTACTTGGGAGGCTGAGACAGGAGCACCACAGATTCACTGGCCAGCCTCAGCAACCTCATGAAGACCTCTGCAATTTAGGGAGACCCTAGTAGGATTGGGAGTGTAGCTCAGAGGTAGAATGCCTCTCGGTTCCATCCCCAGTACCACAAAACAAAGAAATAATTAGACAGATAGGCAGGCAGGCAGGCTGGGATGTCAGGTGTGGTGGCTCATGCCTGTAATCCCAGGACTTGGGAGGTTAAGACAGAAGGATAACAGGTATGAAAACAGCCTAAGCAAGTAATGAGACTCTCATCAACCTAGTGAGACTGTTTCAAAATGAAAATAAAAGCTGGGCGTGATAGAGCACACTTGTAATCCCAGTACTTAGGAGGTTGAGACAGGAAGATCACAGGTTCACAACCAGCCTCAGCTACTTAGTGAGACTCTCCACAGCTTAGTGAGACTGTTTCAAAATAAGAAATTAAAAATAGGGCTGGGGGTGTAGCTCGGAGATAGAATGCCCCTGGGTTCAATCCCGAGCACCGCAATAAAATAAAAATAGAGTTGGGAGTGTGTAGCTCAGAGGTAAAATGCCCCTGGGGTCAATCCCAAGTACTACCAAAAATAAATAAAAATAAATTGAGCCAGGCTTGGTGGCGCATGCCTGTAATCCCAGTACTTGGGAGGCTGAGACTGGAGGATCTGGGTTCTCAGCCAGCCTCAGCTGCTTAGTGAGGCTCTCCACAACTTAATGAGACCCTGTTTCAAATAAAGAATACAAAATAGGACTGGGAGTATAGCTTGGAGGTAGAATGCCCCTGGGTTCAATCCCCAGTACCGTAAAAAATAAATAAATAAAAAGGGCTGGGGGTGTGTAGCTCAGAGGTAGAATGCCCCTGTAGTCAATCTCCATTACCACAAAAAAAAAAAGTTTGAGAAGCAGTGGCCTACAAGTCTTACACAAATATGCAAGCATTGTAAGAATATTCAATGCAGTACTCCTCTACATTAGCCAAAAGTTATAAACAATTTAAATCTAAATGGACAAAAATGTGGTATATAACACAGAACAGAGTATTACCAAAAATTCAAAATTTAAATCTATAGATAGCAAGATGAAAAAAAGCTAAAGATATAACAATTATAAAAGATAGCTTTGTAAGTGATAATCATTTGTACAAACTTTTGCAATACTGCTTACTGACATACAACAGTAGTGATGGCATAAGAACATGCATTCAAACTATCTCTGGGAGAAAAATGAAGATGGAAAATGGATTGCGAAGTACTGACATTCAATGTGTAGTATGTAATAGGATGCACTGAGAATATCTCCGGGGGAAAAAAAAAAAAATGGGAAATGAATTGTGAAGAAATAAACACTATACTTTGACTCTATACATATTTTATTTCCAAAACAGATACAAAACAAATATGGCAAAATGTTTAGGATATGACTATGTAGGTACTTAACAAGTATTTTAATTATTCTCTATACTTCTCTGTTTAAATATTTCACTGAAACATTCTACAGTCTTTCTTTTTTTGGTGTTAGGAACTGAACTCAGGCATTTTTACATCTGAGCTACACCCCCAGCAATTTTTATTTTGAAACAGGGTCTCGCTAAGTCGCTGAGGCTTGTTAAACATGTTTCCTGTTTCAGCCTCCCAAGTACTGGGATTACAGGCTACATACTCAAGACTGGGATTGTAGCTCAGTGGTAAAGCGCTTGTCTAGTATGCATGAGACCCTGGGTTCCATCCCACGACCACAAAGAGCCCACCAAAAAAATAAATAAAAGTATCAAAACAAGCTATAAAAAAAAAAAAAGTATTTGCAACATAAATGGCAAACATGAAAAGTTAGTACAAGTCACTAAGAAATAAACTACATGATCAGCTTTGGAAACAGTTCCACACACAAAAATATTTGACCATCGTTAAACAATGCAATTCAAAACAAGATAGCACTATTTTTCTTATGCTTTGGAGGAAATTTTTATTTCTTTATTCAAACCAAAATCAAAATACAATCTGGTGTATGTATAAAAGTATACTGGCACTTCAGCTTTAAAAATGAGTCTACTTGAGCCGGGCGTGGTGGCGCACGCTTATAATCCCAGCATTTGGGAGGCTGAGACTGGAAGATCCAGGTTCAAGGCCAGCCTCAGCTACCTAGTGAGGCACTCCGCAACTTAGTAAGACCCTGTTTCAAAATAAAGAATAAAAAATAGGGCTGGGGGTATAGCTCGGAGGTAGAATGCCCATGAGTTCAATCCCCAGTACGGCCCCCTCTCCCCCCAAAAAGAGTCTACTTCCTAATGAGAAAGGGCTTTGTTTTTACTGTTGTTTGTTTGTACTGGGGATTGAGCCCAGGGGCCTTCTACTTCTGAACTATACCCCCAGCCCTTTTTATTTTGAAACAGGGTCTCACTAAATTGCTGAGGCTGGCCTCAAACCTGAGATCCTGTTTCAGCCTCCCAAATACTGAAATTACAGGCATGTGCCACCACACCTAACAAGAAAGTTATTAAACTGATGAATCTGGGGGCCAGAAGGTATAGCTAAGCGGTCGAATGATGCCTAGCATGGGCTCAAGGTGTTAATGTTTGGGAGGGTGGGGGGCTGGTGGATCTTAAAGTCAGGCACATATTCCACTTCTAGTACTTTTTGGCAAATTTCTAAAGTCTCTCAATCTTGGTTTCCAATTGTTAGTAAATAGGGGGTAAGGTAGGGAATAACTGCTTACATGGGACATTAGCTATTAAAATGAGCAAGGCAGTGACCATCTTTTTTTTTTTTTTTTTTTTTTGCGGTACTGGGGATTGAACTCAGGGGCATTCTACCTCCGAGCTACACCCCCAGCCCTATTTTTTATTCTTTATTTTGAAACAGGGTCTCACTAAGTTGCGGAAGGCCTCACTAGGTAGCTGAGGCTGGCCGTGAACCTGGATCCTCCGGTCTCAGTCTCCCAAATGCTGGGATTACAAGCGTGCGCCACCACGCCCAGCTGGCAGTGGCCATCTTTATCCATTCCCTCTCACATTACATTTTCTGGATTCTTTTTATTTATCTACTTTTTTGTGTGTGTGGTACCAGGAATTGAGCCCAGGGGCATTCTACCTCCATGCTACACCCCCAGCCCTATTTATTTTTATTTTGAAACAGGGTATCACTAGGTTGATGAGAGTCCCACTACTTGCTGAGGCTATCCTCAAACCTACAATCCTCCTGTCTTGGCCTCCCGAGGTTTGGGATTAAAGACTATGCCTGGCTAGTCATTGTTTTTTAAATGTTACCATGGGGCGGGGGGAAGGAAGTCAATGAAGTGCTATGTACTCTAGTCATAGAAATAACTAGGGTGTGAAAATACAAATATGAATATGTACTCACTGTGCTGGAATTTGGTAACAATGCTTTTTATATTGTTTTGCTTAAAAAAAAAAAAAAAAGGCTTCCCTATTTTCTGCTTCTATTTGCTACCACTTACCCAGCCTTTTAACACCACACTCCTGGGACCTTCTTCCTTCAAATAATTACTACATGGAAAGTTACAGCAGCTTGTTTACAGAGATTATTTTATCATCTATCCTAGGGTTAAGGGAAATGAGAAGCATCTAAAACAAAGGGAATTTTTTAATTATCCAAATGTTTCAGTATCTGTAACTACTTCAGAAGCCTTTCAATAATAAAAGCGTTATTTTTTAGCCAGGCGTAGTGGCGCACGCTTGTAATCCCAGCATTTGGGAGGCTGAGACCGGAGGATCCGGGTTCAAGGCCAGCCTCAGCTACCTAGTGAGGCACTCCACAACTTAGTGAGACCCGGTTTCAAAATAAAGAATAAAAAATAGGGCTGGGGGTGTAGCTCGGAGGTAGAATGCCCCTGAGTTCAATCCCCAGTACCGCAAAAAATAAATAAATAAAAAATAAAAATAAAAGCGTTATTTTTCAAACTGCAGGCCATGACCCACTAATGAAAGATGAAATCAACTGGTCACAATTTGCACTGTAACAGAATAAAAACGGACAGCCGGGCGTGGTGGCGCACGCTTGTAATCCCAGCATTCGGGAGGCTGAGACCGGAGGATCCAGGTTCGAGGCCAGCCTCAGCTACCTAGTGAGGCACTCCACAACTTAGTGAGACCCGGTTTCAAAATAAAGAATACAAAATAGGGCTGGGGGAGTAGCTTGGAGGTAGAATGCCCCTGAGTTCAATCCCCAGTACCGCAAAAAAAAAAAAAAAAAAAGAATAAAAACGGACAGATCAAAAGAAAAAAATTAGCTTATCAAATATAAATGAAACTTTTGAGGGGAGGGGTTTACTGGGGATTGAACCTAGAGGCATTCTACCTCCAAGCTACACTCCCAGGCCTTTTTATATTTTATTATTTTTAAATTTCTTTTTATTTTTTGCAGTACTGAGGATGGAACCCAGGGGCATCCTACCTCCGAGCTATACCCTCAGCCCTATTTTTAATTCATTTTTTGAAATAGGGTCTCACTAAGTTGCAGAGGGCCTCACTAAGTAGCTGAGACTGGCCGCAAACCTGGATCCTCCAGTCTCAGCCTCCCAAGTACTGGGATTACAAATGTGCACCACCACGTCTGGCTGGCCTTTTTATTTTTAAACAAGGTCTCCCTAAATTGCTGAGGATGGCCTTGAACATCTCACCCTCCGGTCTCAGCCTCCCAAATACTAGGATTTCAGGGGTGTGTCAGAAGACTGAGTTAGATGAAATATTTTAGTTTTATACAAGCCCAGTGGAGCATAGTGGTGCATGCTTATAATCCCACTACTTGGGAGGCTGAGAAAGGAGGATCGCAGGTTCTCAGTCAGCCTCAGCAATTTAGTAAGACCCTCTGCAACTTGGTAAGATCTTGTTTCCAGATAAAAAATAAAACAGGGCTGGCAGTGTAGCTCAGAGGTAGAATGCCCCTAGGTTCCATCCCCAGCACCAAAAGAAAAAAACAAACAAACAAACAAAAAAAAAAACTTAGTTTGCAGCCAAGCATGGTGGCATACACTTGTAATCCCAGTACTCAGGAGGCTGACACCAGAGGATCTGGGTTCACAGCCAGCCTCAGCTACTTAGTGAGGCCCCCTGTAACTTAGTGAGACCCTGTTTCAAAAATTAAGAATAAAAAAATAGGGCTGGAGGTGTAGCTCGGAGGTAAAATGTCCCTGGGTTCAATCCCCAGTGCCGCAAAAAAAAAAAAAACAACTTACTTTGCAATACAGATCACAATAGCTCAAAAGCCACTGACCCCCCACGCCATAGCTATGAAGAGTCATATGCAATTTACCATTTCGCCACATGATGGGGCTAAAATTCTACACATCTCAGAAAACTAGTTCTTTTACTCTATTCTATTTTATTCTTGGTCATACTGGAAATGAACCCAGGAGGTTCTATCACTGAGCTACACCCTAAGAGGGCCTAAGTTTCTGAGGGCCTCCCTAAATTGCTGAGACTGGCCTCAAACCTGCAATGCTCCTGTCTCAGCCTCCAAAGTATGGGGATTAAAGCCATGCACTATCATGCCTGGCTCAAAAGTGCAGTTCTGAAAACATTTTTATCCTTAATTCTTGTCTTTGTCACCTTTCCAAACAAAAAAATGAACGCCTACCATTACACTGAAATAGAGAATGCAATAGTAATTAATGTCTGTACCAATTATTCAGGAAAAGACTAAAAGGGGAGAAATGATACATACAAGCAAAATCTCTGTCAGGGAACAAGTAGTTAATTACAAACAGGAATCCATGACTAGTGATTCTGAAAGATCAAAGGATAAGGCAGAGAGAAGGTTTAATAAAGTAACACTAAGAAGCATGTACTTAGCTGGGCATGGTGGCTCAGGCTTGTAATCTCAATACTTGGGAAGCTGAGGCAGGAGGATCACAAGTTCACGGCCAGCCTCAGCTACTAAGTGAGGCCCTCTGCAACTTAGTGAGACCCTGTTTCAAATTAAAGAATAAAAAATAGGGCTGGGGGTATAGCTCAGAGGTGGAATGCCCCTGGGTTCCATCCTAGTACCACAAAAAAATCAAAAATAAAGAGTAAAAAATAGGGCTGGGGGTGTAGTTCAGAGGTAGAATGTCCCGGGTTCAATCTCCAGTACCAAAAGAAAAAAAAAAAAAAAGAAGAAGAAGCATGTGCTTAACCAGGCATGGTGGTACATGCTTGTAATTCCAGTAACTTGAGAAGCTGCGACAGGAGGTTCGCAGGTTCACAGCCAGCCTCAACAACTTAAGTGAGACCCTTCACAACTTAGGTTGACCCTGTTTCGAAATAAAGAATAAAACAGGGCTAGGGGTATGCTTAGAGGTAGGTAGAATGTCCCTGAGTTCAATCCCCAGCACAAAAAAGAAAAAAAAAAAAAAAAAAGAAGCATGTGCTTGTGGTTTGTCAGAATCACTTTGAGAAAGGAAAAAAATTTTAAGTACCAATAGATAAGGGTTCAGATTGAAGCCGAGAACAGTGGTGCACACTTGTAATCCCAATACTTGGGAGGCTGAGACAGGAGGATCACAGGTTCACAGCCAGCCTCAGCTACTTAGTGAGGCCCTCTGCAACTTAGTGAGACCCTGTTTCAAAATAAAGAATAAACCGGGCATGGTGGCACATGTCTGTAATCCCTGTACATGAGAGGCTGAGACCGGGGAATCTGGGTTCACGGCCAGCTTTCAGCTACTTAGTGAGGCCCTCCACAACTTAGTGAGACCCTGTTTCAAAATAAAGAATAAAAAATAGGACTGGGAGCCGGGCATGGTGGCGCACGCTTGTAATCCCAGCATTTGGGAGACTGAGACCGCAGGATCCGGGTTAGCGGCCAGCCTCAGCTATCTACACAACTTACTGAGACCCTGTTTCAAAAAAATAAAGAATAAAAAATAGGAGCCAGGCGTGGTGGCGCACGCTTGTAACCCCAGCATTCGGGAGGCTGAGACCGGAGGATCCGGGTTCGCGGCCAGCCTCAGCTACCTAGTGAGGCACTCCGCAACTTAGTGAGACTCGGTTTCAAAATAAAGAATAAAAAATAGGGCTGGGGGTGTACCTCGGAGGTAGAATGCCCCTGAGTTCAATCCCCAGTACCGCAAAAAAATAAAAAAATAAAAATAAAAATAAAAAATAGGGCTGGGGGTATAGCTCGAAGGTAGAATGCCCCTGAGTTCAATCCCCAGTACCACCAAAAAAAAATACGACTGGGGGTTTAGCTCAGAGGTAGAATGCCCCCCGGGTTCCATCCCCAGTACCGCAAAATAAATAAATAAATAATTAAAAATTACTATGAAGAACTTTAAAAGTGGTAAGAAATTAATAATTCCTTATAAAAAAGATAATAAACTTTTACTTTTCTGGAAGAAAGGGTTAAATTCTTAATTATATGAGCTTCTCTAATCTTATTATTTAGAAGTAAATATTAAGACCACTGCATCTAATGTCCACTTATAGCTGTTGTATATGTCAGCACACCAGACAATGATAAGAAAAGTTACCTGCATTATAAGCCGGGCATGGTGGTGCAATTTGTAATCCCAGTATTTGAGAGGCTGAGACAGTAGGACCAGAAGTTCGCGGCCAGCCTCAGCTACTTAGGCCTTCCACAACTTAGTGAGACCCTGATTCAAAATAAAAAATAGGACTGGGGTGTGGTGGCTCGGAGGTAGAATGCCCCTGGGTTCAATCCTCAGAACCACAAAAAAAAAAGTTACTTGCAAATGGAAAATTTTTCCTCTCTTTACAAATACATACATATATATTGAGCAAATATATTAAAAAAACTATCTAAATTTTGAGTAAATGTTTTTTCATTTGCTATGTGCCCTTAAGACAATTCTAAAGACTTTAAATGTTTGTTTTTAATAGTTTTCACCAATTGTGCTTATTTAGAACTATTAAAACACAAAAACTACAAGAATCTATGGCACTTGAACCACACCTTACTACTAGGAGCATCTATTCTGTGCAGCTGAAAACAAGGATCCCTGCCCTTTGGACTCCTAAACAAGGGATATAGCTCACTGTGAGAGGCAGGATGCCAGTATTAATATCTCTTGCCCTCCAAATACAATTGAAAAATCAAGAAATTCCTGCTCTTTGGACTCCTAAACAAGGGATATAGCTCACTGTGAGGGGCAGGATGCCAGTATTAATATCTCTTGCCCCCTAAATACAATTGAAAAATCAAGAAATCAGAGACACCTTTCCTCTGCCCATCCTCACTCACAGGATACTCTTTCCAGGTTCATCAGGCCAAGAATACTAAGGTCCCAGCCAGGTGTGGTAGTGCATGCTTGTAACCCCAGTATTTGGGAGGCTGAGACTGAAGAATCTGGGTTCATAGACAGCCTCAGCTACTTAGTGATGCTCTCCAGAACTTAGTGAGACCCTGTTTCAAAAAATAAAGAATAAAAAATAGGGCTGGGGGTGTAGCTCCGAGGTAAAATGCGCCTGGGTTCAATCCCCAAAACCACAAAAAAGAAAAAAAAAAAAAAAAGAATACTAAGGTCCCAATTGCCCTCAATCTAGCTACCTAACAGATTCTGTCCACGGTAAGAAACAGTCCTCAAAGGAACTATTTTTAACACAAAATGGGAAAGTTCAAACCTAAGGTTGCCCTCAGAAACAGGGAGATTTTAGTGGTATACAAAACAAGAGGCTGGCCAGGTGTGGTGGTTCATGACTGTAATCCCAGCCAGTACTTGGGAAGCTGACAGAAGGATCATAGGTTCAAGGCCAGCCTCAGCAACTTAGTGAGACCCTTATTTCAAGGGGGGAAAAAAAATAGGACTGGGGATGTAACTCAGACACAGAACACCCCTGAGTTCAATCCCCAGTACCACAAAACAAACATAAACCAAAGAGAGGCTGGTAGCTACTCTCAATGAACAGCAACAATCGAAACTAAAAGGCCAGCTAGTGCAGAGAGAACCAGAGAAAGAGAAGGTTAAGAACAGTGCTACTAAGGTTAGAATAAAACCTCATAGACAACCCCTTACCTAATTAAACTGGATCTGAATAAGGAGCAATTTATGCCCCAGGGCACAATTAAAAACAATATAACAGCCAATTAGCAATTTAATGGAGCCTAATAGATGAATGATACCTAATGAGGAGATCAGGCATTGATACAAAGAGAGATCTGATAAAACCACCTTTATCCCAGAGTGATTGTGCCCACTCCCTATACTCTGGGACTCAATCATTTTACTTCCCTTCTGTGGATAAAGGAGGTCAATATTTAAATTAATACAGCAAGAACCAGGAACAATTCTAAATCACCACATTCATAGAATGATGTTCAAATTAGACATCTGGCAAAGCACTTTGCAAACTGTAAAGTATACCGTGTATGCTGATACCATTACTACTACAGGGCAATCGATATAAGGTAATAAAAAATACTATAGAAAAAGGCAAGATGCATAAGTAATGTTCAATTCCAAGTATGTGACATACCAGAATTAACAATGTGTGGAACCTCGAAAACTACAAAAGACAACCTTGAAGGAAATGTTAATGGACTTTTTAACTAATAAAGTTAAATATTAGATAACTTGCACAGTAACATAAATGTACTTCTCTGCCCAGACATTAAGTCTACCCTTCTTGTTTGGTTGTGCCGGAAATTCAACCCAAGGCCTCACACAAGCTAGGTAAGCTAGGTACTGAGCCACACCCCCAGCCCAAGCCTTCACAATCTAATTACATCTAGGTAGGATGTGAGCAAAAGAGAGGCAGACAGAAAGAGATGCAGGAAAGAGTACCTTTGTTGATGATGGTGGAGTAGGAAAATTAAGCCAGGCTGGAGCAAAGTCATGCTGCGCCATTTAGGTCCAGTCTCTCCAACTCAGTGAAACAAGGCTTCAACACCTCATGGCAAGTCCCTGTCATATAAAAATGGAAGGGATTAGACCTGTAACTACTGGCCAAAATCATCTCCTTATGCTATATCTCCTTTAAATTACAATGATTCTACTACTGTAAGATTTCACTTATAATTGTTAAATAGCAATTATAGGAAGCCATTGTTTTGGACTAAGCTCCTGCCCTAAACCCTAAAAGACCACTAAAAACCAAAATGCAGCCAACTCATACTAAAGTTCCACATCACCAAACTATAAATTCTGGCCTTCCAAAGAATAGGGGAGAGTGGTAAGAACCAAATTTCTCAAATAAACTATTATGAGCAAAATAATGAAGTCTCCTATGTTTTAATCCCCATCCAAAAAAAGTAACCCAATGTTAACCAGTTTTCTATTGATAACTTTTAAATAAATAATCCACTTTTTCTTCGTTTGAAATATAGTTATAAAACCAGCATATGCTCAGCCTATTAGAACATTCACTCTGCTTTTTAGAAAAAGATGTTAGCCAGGCGTGCTTGTAATCCCAGTGCCTGGGAGGCTAAAACAGGAAGATCACAGGTTCGTGTGCATTAACTTACAGAGACCTCGTTTCAAAATGAAAAGGACAAAAAGCTGGGTGTAGAGTTCAGAAAAAGAACACTCCCAAGTTCAATCCCCTGCACCATGAAGAAAAAAAATTGCTATGGACATAATGACAGTATAAAATGAGGTTTTATATCTGAGGAGAAAAACTAGATAAAGCTTCATGATCCTGGCTTTGACAAATTCTTAGGGAAAAAAAAAGATATAAATTGGACTTAGTGAAAAATTACAACTTCTGAGTTGGGCGTGGTGGCCCATGCTTGTATCCCAGTACTTGGGAGGCTGAAACAGGAGGATCCCAGGTTTGAGGCCTTCCCTGGCAACTTAGCAAGACCCTGCTTAAAAATAAAGAATAAGCCGGGTGTGGTGGCGCACGCTTGTAATCTCAGCATTTGGGAGGCTGAGACCAGAGGATCCAGGTTAGTGGCCAGCCTCAGCTAGTGAGGCGCTCCACAACTCAGTAAGACCTGGTTTCAAAATAAAGAATAAAAAAAAAAATAGGGCTGGGGGTGTAGCTCGCAGGTAGAATGCCCCTGAGTTCAATCCCCAGTACTGCTAATAATAATAATAATAATAATAATAATAATAAATAAAGAATAAAATAGGGAGCCCAGTGTGGTGGCACATACGTGTAATCCCAGTCAGTACTTGGGAGGCTGAGATAAGGAGGATTACAAGTTCAAGGCCTGCCTCAGCAACTTAGTGAGACCTTGTTTTCAAAAACAAAACAAAAACAGGGCTGGGGATATGGCTCAGATGTAAAATGCCTCCAAGTTCAATCCCCAGCGGGATTGTAGCTCAAAGGTAGAATGACCCTAAGTTTAATCCCTAGCATCACAAAAAAAAAGAGAGAGAAAAAATAATAAATACAGATGATGATGTAGCTGAGATAAAAAAACAAACCTAGGTTCAATCCTCAGTGCCAAATACCAATTGGGTTTCTTATACCTTGAGAAATCACTGCTAGACTGTAACTACCAGAGACTGCAGTCTATATGGCTATCATAAAAGAACTATCTTGGACAACTGACAATTACCTCATGTAGAATTTAAATGTTTTAAAATACAGAGTCTGTATACTAAAATCAATAATTACTATTGAGTTGCTAATGAACTATCCTTTAAGATAAAAAAAAGTAACCACTGTTCAAAACTAAAATGCTTTATATTGTTTTAATTAGGCAAAAAAAAATGAAACTAGAGCTGGGGTGTGGTGGCGCACACTTATAACCCCAGCATTTGGGAGGCCGAGACCGGAGGATCCGGGTTAGCGGCCAGCTTCAGCTACCTAGTGAGGCACTCCGCAACTTAGTGACGCCCTGTTTCAAAATAAAGAATAAAAAATAGGGCTGAGGGTATAGCTCGGAGGTAGAATGTCCCTTAGTTCAATCCCCAATACCGCAAAAAAAAAAAAAATTAAACTGCCTTCTCAAGGACTAACAGAATGGTAATGGAAGCTATCAGTTTCTCCCTAAGAGGGAGGAAAGTAGGAAGGGAAAGGCAGGCAGGCAAACAAAGAAACAATTACTTTGTGTTATGAATTTGAAGTTAAGAAACATTTTTTTTGAAATAGGTCTCTTAAAATAACTTCTGGGAGCCAGTCATAGTGGCACATGCCTATAATCCTAGTACTTAAGAGGCTGAGACAGAAAGACCACATGTTTGAGGACAGCCTCAGCAAGTAGTGAGACCTTGTTTCAAAATAAAAATAGGAAAAGGGTATACCTTGGAGGTAGAATGCCATTGGGTTCAATCCCCAGCACCACAAAAATAAATAACTACTGGGAGCTTCCTTTCTAAATTATTTTAACCATTCTATAGTGAATATATCTGAAGCTAATAGGTCTACTAAACTCTCAATGTATCAAGCCAGTTAACAAATAGACCAAGCAAACACTACTTATATATTTCAAGTCCATCTAAATTCAAGTAGAGAAAAGTCCTTTGGAGACAGTATATAGAAAGCCTTGAACAGCACACAGAAGGATGAGAAATCAGAACTTAATTCAGCAGGCAAGGACAGTACGTAGAAGTTTCAAAGTAATTACATGCTTGAAAATATGCTTTTAGACAATAAAATCTGGTAGCATTACATAAAATGAGTAAGGAAGAGGGAGAAAAGTCATCCTTAAATTCTTATCTCAAGCCAGGTGTGGGAGTGCAGGCCTTGGGAGGCTGAGACAGGAGAATCACAAGTTCAAGGCCTGCCTCAGCAACTAGTCAAGACTCTCAGTAACTTTTGCCAAACCCTGTTTCAGAAATAAAAAAATACATGAAAAGGGATAGAGATGTAGTTCAAAGGTAAAATGCCCCTGGGTATAATCCCTAGTACCACCAAAAGGGGGGACACCACTGGGTTCAACTCCCAGTACCACACACACAAAAATGATTGAAGTCCAAATCGTAATTTATATCAACCTCATCTGCATCACTAATATGTAAGATTTGTTTGCTTCATAGATACCTATTACTTAAGAAAACAAATACTTTAAGCATGGAAATATTTCAGCCAAAAAGTCAGACTGAATATATGGATTCTTTACTGAATGGATGAAGTCTAAAATGTGAAGCAACCAAGCCAGGCGTGGTGGCACATGCTTGTAATCCCAGCATTTGGGAGGCTAAGACCGGAGGATCCCGGTTCCCAGCCAGCCTAAGCTACCTAGTGTGGCACTCCGCAACTTAGTGAGACCCTGTTTCAAAATAAAGAATAAAAAATAGGGCTGGGGGATCCGGGTTTGCAGCCAGCCTCAGCTACCTAGTGAGGCACTCTGCAACTTGGTGAGACTCGGTTTCGAAATAAAGAATAAAAAATAGGGCTGGGAGTATAGCTCGGAGGTAGAATGCCCCTGAGTTCAATCCCCAGTACCGCAAAAAAAATAGGTCTGGGGGTATGGCTCAAAGGTAGAATGCCCTTGAGATCAATTCCAGTACCGCAAAAAATAAAATAAAATGTGAAGTAACCAATATATGGAGTAAAAAGAGTCAAATAATTATTACTAAAAAATACTTATAAGAAACTAGAGAAGCCAGGTGCCATGGCACAGGCCTGTAATCCTAGTAACTCAGGAGGCTAAAGCAGGAAGATCAAAAAGTTCAAGGCTAGCCAGGCCTCATGTCCCCCATCTGCAATCCTAGTAATTGGGAGGGTGACAGAAGGATCACAGGTTCAAAGCCAGTCCCCGCAACTTGGCTAGACCCAGTTTCAAAATAGAAAATACAAAAGGGGGGGGGGGGAGAATACAGCTCAGAGGTAGAATGCCCCCAGGTTCAAACTCCAGCATCATTTTTTTTTTTTTGGCGGTATGGAGGATTGAACCCAGGGGCATTATACCTCCGAACTACACCCCCAGTCCTGTTTTTTATTCTTTATTTGGAAACAGGGTCTCATTAAGTTGTGGAGAGCCTCACTAAGTAGCTGAGGCTGGCCTTGAACCTGCAATCCTCCTGTCTCAGCCTCCCAAGTACTAGGATTACAAGCGTGTGCCACCACGTCCAGTTTTCCAGCATCATTTAAAAAAATATATATTAATTCAAGATCAGTCTAAGCAATTTAGCCAGACCTTGTCTCAAAGTAAAATTTTAAAACAGCTCAGAGGTAAAACACTTACCTAACACGTGAAAAGCCCTGGTTTAAATCCCCAGTACCACAAAAATATACATACATACATACAGACACACACACACACATACACTTAGTTGGACAGGGAATACAGCTCAATGACAGAACACTTGGCCTAACATGATCAAGGCCTTGGATTCAATTCCCAGCAACAAGAGGGAAAAAAAAAAAATTACCCAAATCATCAAATGGGCCAGACACAGGTGAATGACTGTAATCTCCATCTCTGTATTTGGGAGGCTGAAACAGAAAGATCACAGGTTCCAGGGCAGATTGGAAAAAATAAAAAGGGCTGAGGGTACAGCTCAGAAGTAGAACACTCTCAGATTCAATCCCCAGTACCACAAAATAATCAGAGCAAATGGGTCAAAGATTTAAGGTGAAAAATAAAAGCAAAATCAATAGGGAGAAAGTAGAAAAAATTTTTATATCAAAACGGGGAAGGCGGGCATGGTAGTGCATACCTGTAATCCCAGCTTTTGGGAGGCTAAGACCGGAGGATCCGGGTTCTCAGCCAGCCTCAGCTACCTAGTGAGGCACTCCACAACTTAGTGAGACCCTGTTTCAAAATAAAGAATAAAAAATAGGGCTGGGGGTATAACTCAGAGGTAGAATGCCCCTGAGTTCAATCCCCAGTACTGCAAAAAAAAAAAAAAAAAAAAAGGTTCCCCCCCTTTTCCCGGGGAAGCCAGGCATGATGGGATGCCTTTAATCCTAGTAATTGGGAGGCTGTAATAGGAGGATCACAGATTGAAGCTAGCTTCAGAAGTGATTAAAAAAAAAAAAATACCTAAAAGCCGGGCGTGATGGCGCACGCTTTGCAGGTTTTTCTGTTCAGTTCTTTTCAAGTATGAATGAAAGTCAGCTCTTTATATATATTAGATGTGATTAATATTTTCCCCAGCTGGGTATGGTGGTGCACGGTTTTGGGGGTTTTTTTGTGGTACTGGGGATTGAACCCAGGGGCATTTTACCTCCAAGCTACACCCCTAGTCCTATTTTTTTTTATTCTTTATTTTGTCTCACTAAGTTGCAGAGGGCATCACTAAGTAGCTGAGGCTGGCCGCGAACCCGGAACCCAGATCCCCTGGTTTCAGCCTCCCAAATACTGGCATTACAAGCATGTGCTACCACGTCTGCCTGGTGCATGCTTTTAGTCTCAGTATTTAGGAGGTGTGCAGCCAGCCTCAAAAACTTCGTGAAAGCCGGGCGTGGTGGCGCACGCTTGTAATCCCAGCATTCGGGATATAAAGAAAGTTCACAGAGAAAGATCTTATATATGGAAAATTTTCATTCTCTTTAAACCCAAAGACAGGCTGGGCATGGTAGCACACATTTGTAATTCCAGTATGTGGGAGGCTAAGACAGGATAATCACAAGTTCACAGCTGGCCTCAGCAACTTAGTGAGGCCATCTACAGCTTAGTGAGACCCGCTTCAAACTAAAAGAATAGGGCTGGAGGTCTATCTCAGAGGTAGAATGCCCTTGTGTTCCATCCCTGGTACTACAATAAAATAAAATAAAAATGAAGAATAAAAAATAGGGCTAGGGATGTAGCTTGGAGGTAGAATTCCCCTGGGTGCAATCTCCAGTTCTGTAAAATGGATGGAAGGAAAAGAAAAGAAAAATGCAAAATGCAAAAGGAAAACATCTGATATACAATTAGTGCTAGAAATGTAAGCTGACAAAATAATCTCTTAAATCTCACCTAGGGAGCCGGGCGTGGTGGCGCAGGCTTGTAATTCTAGCATTCCGGAGGCTGAGACCGGAGGATCCGGGTTCGAGGCCAGCCTCAGCTACCTAGTGAGGCACCCCGCAACTCAGTGAGACCCTGTTTCAAAATAAAGAATAACTAGTGAGGCACTCCAAAACTTAGTGAGACCCGGTTTCAAAATAAAGAATAAAAAATAGGGCTGGGGGTATAGCTCAAAGGTAGAATGCCCCTGAGTTCAATCCCCAGTACCGCAAAAAAAAAAAAAA
>PVLC010023868.1:0-17938 GCA_004027655.1 Graphiurus murinus | reverse complement strand
GAGACCCAGTTTCAAAATAAAGAATAAAAAATAGGGCTGGGAGTATAGCTCGAAGGTAGAACGCCCCTGAGTTCAATCCCCAGTACTGCAAAATAAATAAATAAACCCAATAGAAAGGAAAAAAAAAAAAACATACACACACACTCAAGAGGTAGGCATCTGTTTGACTACCATCTGTAAGGCCCTGGCTTGACCACTAACACCACAAAAATAAATAAGAAACAAAAAAGAACAAACGCTCTCCTGGCAGGCCAGCTGGGAGGTCAGGCAGCACAGTGCCTGAGCTCAGGGGAGCATGCAGAAGCTGCTCTCTGCACCCAAGCCTGCTTTCTTCCTCTCAGACATTCCTGTGTCCACAGAGATGCCTCCAAACACTGAACAGGCACTGTGTACAGGGGCCAGCTGCCTCACCCTGTGCCTCCTCGTGGACAGTAAACCAGCTCCAGGTTTCAAGGCAAAGTACTGGGCCTGGGACCTCAGGGGGCTGGCCAGTGCCGATGCGTGGTCATAGAGGTGACACTCCAGGAAGCCTCTTGGTTTGTCTCCATAGTGAGGGTGCTACTGTGGGTGAGGAGAATCATCCATTCCCTGCTCTATCAGCTGGGATGCAAGCGTGGTGGGTTCACAAGGGCATGTAGTTTGCATTCCTGGAACCACACTCTTCCCAGTGGGACCAAGAAAGGCCAGACTCTCACTCAAAACCTCGATTCTCAAAACCTCTACCCAGAGAAGTGGCCTCCTATCCTTTCTCAGGACCATGAGAGCACAGGAGAGGGGAGCTCTAGACCTGAGAAGCATCCCTGATCGCTGCGGGCCTCACCTAGAGCTGCGAGTCTTTATTCTTGACAAATTCCCTAGCAGACCAGAGCAGGGGTCATTTTCAGATACTCCTAGGTGGTTAAAGCAGTTCCTGTCCAAGTTATATTTCCTAGTGACACACACCTCAGCCTCTAAGTCTACTGGACTCCCAAAAGATGGTCAGGGATGAGTGTTTGGAAAACAATGTGCTTAGACCCTCCCCACACTGTGTCTTTTTTGGAACATTTTACTTTTTATTTATTTTTTTTGGCAGTACTGGGGATTGAACCCAGGGACATTCTACCTCTGGGCTAGGTCTCCAGTTCTATTTTTTATTCTTTATTTTTTGAAAAAGGGTCTCACTAAGTTGTGGAGGGCCTCACTAAGTAGTTGAGGCTGGCCTGGAACCCGGATCCTCTGGGCTCAGCCCCCCAAGTACAGGGATTACAAGCATGTGCCAGCTTTTGGGGGACATTTAAAAAAGCAGAGCCCAAGATTTCTGGGGACTGACTAAAAAATATGAGGTTCTAACTCACTCAACAAACAGTACAAAATGGTATAAGCAAGCACCACAGTAATGAAAGAACTAAAACAGGAAAGATCTGTTGCCTCCCTTGGAAAGCTATGAAGAAGCTAGTGGAAATGTACGAAAGGAGAGATGACAAGGACCACAAGCGCATTACTGATAAAACGGAAGGTCCATTCACCCATGCTCCTGTCCAAAGGTTTCTCCTGCCAAGCCTCTGCCCCTCACAGGTGAAAGAGGCATCTGGATATATTCCAGCTGTCCTCAAATGCCCATTCCTTCTAAACCTTAGCCCATCCCTTTTTCTTTTGTACCAAGGATTGAGCTCAAGAACTCTCTACCACCGAGCTACATCATAGTTCTTTGTTTTTGTTTTCTAATTTTGGACAAGGTCTTCAACTGCTGGTCTCGAACTTGCCCTTCTGCCTCAGACTCCCGAGTCCTGCGCCACAGAGCCCCGTCCTCATCCCGCTTCCAACTCTCCCCATAAGCTCCCAGAGACCCTGCGGTCCCCAGACCAGTGGCACCTGCACTTGAACAACAGGGCAACCAGGAGCAACACGAGAAGCGGGCATCAAGTAAGAGTGCTTCTAAAAGTTAGACGTACAGCCCTGGAAGGCGGGGCTCCCCAGGCCTCACCTGCAGAAGGCATCGCCCGCTCGGATCACCACCACTGGCAGGCCTTCCTTGCACTTCACACACTTCTGCCCACGGCTTTAAGAAAGGAGAGAACAAGGACACAGATGGCACGGTCTCCCGCCCGCTCTCCGGGGACACAGCGTTCAGTTTCCCACCCGAGCGGGGCCAGAGCCGGTGTCTGTCCAAACCACAGACGTCAAGACCAGGCCGGGCTCAGGAGGGCCTGGGGACCGAGGCGGCCGCTGACAGCCCGCCCTCCCGCGACCTGCCGCGGCGCTCACCCCTGCCCGGGCGCCGGCGGGGGCTCCCTAGGCGCCGGCCCCGCGTAGTCCTCGCTAGCCTGACACATGGCAGAGAGAGCCGGCGGCGGAGCAGGGCGCGCCCTGATGACGTTCAGTGCCGGCGGCGGAGAGCGGGCGCGCTCCGATGACGCCCTGCGGCGGAGTTCGGGCGCGCCTTGATGACGCACGCGACCGTGACGCGGGGTGACGTCATCGCGGCGCCGGCGCGGCCGTGACGCGCGGGCCGGGCCGGCCAGGACGGGGGGCGGCGGCGGCGGCCTGGCCCGGGATGGCGATGTTCCGCAGCCTGGTGGCCTCGGCGCAGCAGCGGCAGCCGCCGGCCGGGCCCGCGGGCGGCGACAGCGGCCTGGAGGCGCAGTTCGGCTGCCCCATCTGCCTGGAGGTCTACCACCGGCCCGTGGCCATCGGCAGCTGCGGCCACACGTGAGCGCGCCGCCGGGAGCCCGCGGGAGGGGGGCGGCGGGCCAGGCCGGGGCCCTCGGCGGCTCGGCCTCGGGGCGCGCGGGCTGCCTCCCACCGCCGCGGCCCCGGGTGCGCAGAGCGCGGCAGGCGCGCCCGCTGCGCCAGGCGCCGGGTTCGGTAGTGTGGAGACGGGGCGGGCAGTTGTCAATAAATGACTTGTGGCGTTTGCTGTCAACTCTTTCTCGACCCGCTGTTCGCTCGTCTTGACTACCGGAGAAAGGGGTTCCTTTAAGTTAGGGGAGGGGCTTGTTGGGAGCCCGGCGCTGTTTTGTTTTGAAGGAGGACTCGGGTCGCACTGAACCTTAGCGGTCAGGTAGGCTGGCCGGAAGGGGACCAGATACCAAGCTGTTTGGGCTTTCAGCTGAGCCTGGGCCCCCAGCCGGCTCCTCCCCGGCGTTTCAGGAACAGAAACGTGAGGCTGTGGCTCTTCTTCCAGCGGAGGCTGTGCTGGGGTTGGAGCTCCAGCCTGGTTGGGAGGGAGCCCACTTCGGAGTGCTCCCGGCCTCTCCTAAATGCTGCATAAATAATACAGCTCTGAGTGAGATTAGCAGGGTGGGGAGAGGGCTGGAGGGCTTCCCAGCAGATGGCTGTGCTGCTAAGGCGGTAGGGTCCTCCCTCCCAGGGAATGGGGGTGGGCAGGGTGCACCCAGGCTGGTAGGAGGCCCTAGAACATTTTGCAAACAAAAGCAGCTGACTTTTGGAGGCTCCTGATGCAAAAAGGGAACTGCACTGCTAGGTGGGCATGTGCCTGCTAGTCATCCAAGGAGGTGGCAGGGGCCATGTCAGGGCCTAGAGCTGCCTCATTTCCTTCCCCCTGCGTCAGGTGGCATAGCCACCGCTCACCCCAGAGAGCTCTGCTGGCTGATCTTGGGAGGGCACTGCTCCTACTCAGTTGTACCTTGCTGTGACATTTTGGCAGGACAGCTCTGAGGAGGACTTATTTCTGGGGAGCACACACTAGCGAGTGTCTCAAGGTGTGTTCTGCATCTTACAGCCCGTATGGAGAGGGCTGTGCTGCTTGTCTTGGGCCTCATTTTAGGCCTTTCCTGGACTCGGGGTGGCATTCCTGTGGCACCAGCAACTTCACCCTGGCGTGGGCAATGGCATTTTCAGTTTCCCAGTCACACAAGTCAGTATTTGCCTTCCCCCCCAAAAAAATAATTAACTTTTTTTCTCTCTCTCTCTTTCTTCGTGTGTGTGTGTGTGTGTGTGTGTGTGTGTGTTACTAGGGATTGACCCCAGGGGCATTCTGCCGCTGAGCTATACCCCTAGCCCTATCTTATATGTTATTTTGCTAAGTTGCTGAGGCTGTCCTCAAATGTGTGATTCTCTTATCTTGGCCTCCCAAGTACTGGCATTACAGGCATATGCCTCCACACCGGGTGCCACATTAGCCTTTTCTTACTGAGTGACAGGGTCAAAACTCCATGGAGTTGAAAGGCATCTGTCCTGGCAGCTCACGGTATAACTGGTTCTGTAGGAGCCATTTGCGCAGCCTCTGCCTTGGAAAGGTTTTCTCCCATCTCTTCTCCCAGGCTGTGTTTCCCTGGCTCTTGTCACCTCTGACATCCTAGTTCTGGGTATAGTTAAGGCGTGTGTGCAGACAAGCACAGAAAGTTTAGGGGCTCAAGTGCCCCTTTAGGAAGTTCACTGATAGTCTGACCAGAAGCAGTTTCCTCCTGAGGGCTGGTTTCCTGTGGTGAGAGGTGCTCTGCCTGGGGCAGGTGCTGTGCTCCAGCCCTGAGGGGGAGGGGATGGAAGGAGGACCATCAAGGTTGAGCTGTGGAGCAGCTTGCAAAAACTCCTTGGGGCCCCCAGAGGAGCTGTTGTCTGTCACATTCGAGGGACGGCCTGGGCTGTGAGCCACATCCAGATCCAGAAACAAGTGGGCCAGGCCGTATGGGATTGAGAGTCCAGAAAGCCTTTGCCAGGCAGCCTGCGCTGGTCAGGATGGCCGAAGACCTCACCTCAGGGACCGGCCTGCTGGCCTCTTGGCCTGTCCAGTTCCCTGGTGTGTGCAGAAGCCTGGGGTGGGAGTGGCCCATTAGTCGGTGCTCTGTGCCTGGAGTCTGTCCTCAGCAGTCCCCTGTACCTTAGGGAAGCCCCAGCCCACTGCCCTCAGCCACCTCATTCAGCTGGTCAGCACCAGGCCCTGGGCACACACCGGCAGCGTCTCTCTGTGGGAGAATCCAGTGCTGTCTGCGGCAGCCGGTGCTCAGCATACCCGGGTGGCAGTCACTGCAAACTAGGCCACGAGTTAGGCCTCACCATGTGAACTGTTAGGTCTGCCTCTTGCTCCCAAGGGGTGTGATTCAGGGATGGGCGCCCTGCAGGGGAGCCAGGCTCCTTTTTGAGCTTTCCTGTATCCTTCTGGGCAGTGCAATGTCCTCTTCCCCCCACAACCGTCTTCAGAGACCTAGTCTTGACAGCTTTGCACAGGACTGTTTCCTTCTTCCTAAAGTAGCCACGACTCAACCAGTCTTGCCTTCTGTTTGGGTTGTAACGGCCTCACTGAGATAGAATTTAGTTCCTCGTGGTTTGCTTATTTAAAGCATAGAATCCAGAGCTGGGTGCAGTGACACACATGTGATCCCAATATATGGGAGGCTGAAATGGGAAGATCTCAGGTTCAAGGACAGCCTCCGCAACTTATTGAGGCTCTCAGCAACTTAGTGAGACCCTGTTTCAACAACAACAAAAAAAAAAACCCAGGGCTGGGGGTCTAGCTCAGATTTAGAATGGCCCTGGGTTTAATCCCCAGTGATTTCTGATGTGTTTGCATGGTTATGCAATCATCGTCACAATTTAGAACATTCACTACCCCAAAAAGAAGCCCAGTCCCTTTCTCCCTTCCCCCAGCCCTTGGAGGCCACTAATCTGCTTCTGTCTCTGCGGGATTGTCTTTGCTGGGCATTGCATATCAGTGGTATTTATATGAGACCTATGACACGTAGCCTTTTGTTGAGCTCTTTCACTTGGCGTCATGTGCAAGCTTGTCCACGTGTAACATGTATCAGTGCTTTAGTGCTTTCCATGGCCACGTAACGCTCACACGCCATGCTTTTGCGCCCGTCCCTGTACCCATGGATCCCTGGATTGCTGCCACTGCCCGTTTCTCTGAACACCGTGTGGGTCTTCGTGCGGCTCATCTCATCCTCTTTCCCCCGATGACGGGGTGAGGAGGCCTCCCCAGCTGTGACCTTCCTTCTTGTCACAGACCTTAGCTGAGTCATCTGTAGATTCAGGAACATTCTCACATCCCCTCATCCTACCTGGCGCCCTGTCCCCCGCAGCCAGCCTGTGAATAAAAGCTGCGCACACCAGGCTTTCTGCAGCTTTCCTGGTCTGCAAAGCTGCCGACACAGGGCCCGAGTGCTGGGAGGGACCCTGTCACCTCATAGCCAGGTGCTGCCCGTCCAGCTGGGGAGCCTTAGGCACAGGCGTGACACTTCCCAGAAGCATTCCGTACAGCAGCCAGGGAGCTGTCCCTGTGCACCAGCCCTCAAGCACGTGTCCCCCGCAGGTTCTGTGGGGAGTGCCTCCAGCCGTGCCTGCAGGTGCCGTCGCCCTTGTGCCCGCTCTGCCGCCTGCCCTTCGACCCCAAAAAAGTGGACAAGGCCACGCACGTGGAGAAGCAGCTTTCATCCTACAAGGCGCCCTGCCGGGGCTGCAGCAAGAAGGTACCACAGGCTTGGGCTACAGGGCAGGGAGGGCTCCGCGCATTAGTGGGGGCTGCTCTCACCTCCCAGGGACCTCAGGGGGAAGCGCTAGGCCGCCTGGCTGCTGCCCTGGCCCGTGTGCAGTGTGGCTGGCACTCAGGCTGTGGCAGGTGGGGAGCTCTGGGGAATCGGGGAGGCAGGACCAAAGGTACAGGTGAGGCTCCCCTGTACCGCCACCAGCCTGTACCCCTCCTGAGCCAAATCGAAGTGGGCACTGCCACTGAGCCGCAGCATGCCAAGGTCCCACTGCTGAGAGGGGCTCGGGGGCCCCCTTCTCCACCCCACTGCACCCCCCAGAGCCCGCCCGGCTCCCGCCAGCCTCTGTGTTTCAGACGTTGCTGTGTCCGGGGTGATACGTTCTGGTAGCTCCTCACAGTAGAAAGCAGCCACCTGGTGCTTTGTCCTGCCGGTCGCGGTGCAGACTTCCAGGGCTGCCTGAGTCAGGCAGTGGTGAGGCCGGCCTCCTTCTGGCCTCCTTCGAGGTTCAGGGCCTCCAGGCTCTGCCCACTCAGACCTCCTCTCTCCTAGGAGATGGAAGATGAGAGTCCTTAGTTTCACGTGGGAAGTGGCCTGCCCCTCACCCACACCTCTGCTCTCACATCTGGGCCTTCGGGGTGCTTGTCTCTCTGCGGGGCGCCTGGCTGGGGCCAGTCGCTGTGCCACCAACCCAGCGGTCTCCAGGAAGCTTGACGGACCCCAGGAGGGCCCTCTGGACTCCTGGGCGGCTGTCTGCTGAGGCGGTGTCCTCGCCGGCCCCATGTTCCCTCGTTCTCTCTGACAAGTATCTATCTCTAGTCTCTGAGCATGAGCCAAGTGGCCTGGCCTTGTGGCGTCCACCCCAAAGGGAAGGTTGCCCATGGCCTCTTCCTTCAAACATGCTGAGGGGGCCTCTCCCCAGACGGAGACTCCTCCACCCCTTGCCTGTTCCGTCTCCAAGCCGGGTTTCAGCCTTGGCCAGGCTGTCCCAGGGTGCCTGGGTCGCTGCCGTGGGAGTTTATCTGCCAGGACAAGGGCTTGTCAAAGAGGAGTTCTTCCCATGGGTTCCCATCAGGAGGTGTGTTGTCCCCCAGTAAATGCTGTCCCCTCCCCCGGACAGCTTCCTGTCCAAGCTTTTGGAGGGATGCCAGACTTGAGGGCGTGCTGCTCCTTCCCGTCTGGTGGGCAGGAGCACCGCCTGCTCTGTACAGCTGGCTGGAGGGCCGTATCTGTGCAGCCAGGGCCCTTACAAAGCCTCTGCTAAGCCCCGGTGTAGAGCTGCTCTCGCCGTGAACATTTTGGGAGTGGACGTGTGGGCTCTCCTGCTGGAGCGCCTCTGTCCCAGCCCTGTCTCCTAGGTGACCTGCAGCCTCTCCTCCCCGCCCTGTCTCCAGGTGACCCTGGCCAAGATGAGAGTGCACGTCTCCTCCTGCCTGAAGGTCCAGGAGCAAATGGCCAACTGCCCCAAGTTCGTCCCCGTGGTGCCCACATCCCAGCCCATCCCCAGGTGGGTAGCCTGATGGAGGAGGAGGGGGCCCTGGCTCGCCTCCTCCCGCTCCCTGAGCAGGTTGTGGGGTACCCGTGCTCTGGGGAAGCTGTTCTGGGAGGGCTGGCCAGGCAGGTGGGCGGGCTAAGAGATAGCACCTTCCGGAGTCTCGAGGCTCCAGCCCCGCCCCCTGCCCGCCTCGCGGCTCCTACAGCCACAGGCCCACAGAGGGAGGGTGGCGGGCCCCGTGCTTGAGGAGCGGGGCCGAGGGGCAGCAGTGCCCACGGCCGCTCACTGTCTTCCCGCCCTGCCAGCAACATCCCCAACAGGTCTACCTTCGCCTGCCCCTACTGCGGCGCCCGCAACCTGGACCAGCAGGAGCTGCTGAAGCACTGTGTGGAGAGCCACCGAAGCGACCCCAACCGTGTGGTGAGTGCTGCAGGGACCCGGGGGGCTGGCAGACCAGTGCACGCCTCAGGCAGCGGAGGCCCCTGAGCCTGTGGCAGCCGGGTCCCTTACCCCAAGCCCTCTGTTCCAGGTGTGTCCCATCTGCTCAGCGATGCCCTGGGGCGACCCCAGTTACAAGAGCGCCAACTTCCTGCAGCACCTGCTGCACCGGCACAAGTTCTCCTACGACACCTTCGTGGTGGGTGCCCCTCCCCCGTGGACCCCAACCGGGCCTGCGGCAACCAAGCCTGTGCCAAGGCCCCGCGGCCACTAGAGGGCGCCGGCGTCCCGGCCACCAGGGACACTGCCTGTCCTGGGTGTCCTGAGGGGGGAACCTGCCCTGAAGCACAGAGCCCCAGGTGTGCCGAGCTTCCTCCCAGGTGCTCCTGGAGAGAAGCCAGGACTCCTCCCCCACACCCGGGCACTCTCCTCTATCTCCTTCCCCCACCAGTGTGGTCAGGAAGGCTACCGGCCCTCACCCAGCCTGTCTTCCTGGTGGGGCCCCTCCCCACCTGCCCCCAGCCTCCCAGGACTTCCTGTCTGCTCTGGTCCTGCTGTGGGGTCTTGGAGTCTCTGGCTTGCTGCTCATCTCAGAAATCCCAGTGTTTACAGTACCCTGTCCATGCGTGCGCCCCTCGTGCGTGGTTACAGCACCATCTACAGAGCACTGGGCCGCACACATGGAGGCTTGGGCGGCCCTTGGGGAAGGAGTTAGGACAAGAACTGGGGAGGCAGGGAGGCCCAAAGTGAAGGAGCAAGTCTGTGTGGGGCGATGAGGACAGAAGAGGGGACCCGGTGCTGGGCACTCGTGACCTGGCCCGTCTCTGCCCGCTGTTCCAGGACTACAGCATCGATGAAGAAGCCGCCTTCCAGGCCGCCCTGGCCCTGTCCCTCTCTGAGAACTGAAGGTGCAGCAAGCCATCTGCCGAGCCTGGGGTGAGACGCCCTTCCACCTGAGGGACGGGGCTGCTGCCCTCTGCCCGGCACCTGCGCAGAACGCACCTCGGTGGGCCAGGCAGCACCCGCTCCTGCACGAGGAGAGCGGTACGGGCGCCCCCGGGCTGGCTGTCCCCTGCACTGGGCTCTGGCCAGTGGCGCTGGGTCATTCGGTGCTCTGAGGGCAGATGCTGGCTGTGGGACTTGGAGCGGTCGACTGTCTCTTCCAAGCCATGATGTCCTCGTGTGGAGGAGGAGGGGGTGCCCCAAGCTGTGCCGCCAGGGGAGAGCGGGAGGATGAGCCCCAGCTGCCACCTGACCTGTCACCGGCTACGCTTCCGCCATGCGCATTGGGTACTGGCTTTGTGATACTTAGAAACCCTGGCGTTTTTTCTATCTTATCCCGTGTGATAACCTTTTCACGTTTTATAGAGCAAAGACAAAGCAGTTACTCTTCATATTGCAATATCTGTGTTTGACTAGGAAGAATAGTATTTTTATGGAACATTTACAAAAGTATATTTTTTAAAAAAAAAAAACAATCAAAAATAAATCATGTGTGGGATCAGTGCGAGGAGGGAAGGAGTGACGGGTGTAACCAGAGCTGCTGTGTGCCAGGTTCCTCTGTCCCCAGGGACAGAGGTGGCCTCCCCAGGTCACTGCCCAGGTGGGGCTCTCGTTTGCTGGTTTCTCTCTGATAACCAGGAAGAAACCCAGCTCCCTTGCCTGGCCATGGCTGCTACCAGCAGATGCGGAGTGTGCCTGGCAGTGCCGGAGCCGCCTCCTGCGCTGGGCACTGGCCTCTGCCCACCGTCGCTTTCCAGAGCTGACCGCCCCGCCTCAGGCAGGGAGCCCCCAGCAGTGGCAGAGCTCTAGGGCCAGGCAGGGATCTGCCTGGCGGTGGGTTGGGCCAGAAAACACTCGCCAGCATTCCTTGTGTTCATGGCATAAGTTATTGCTGTCTTTTCAAAAAGTTTAAATAAAATGTTTCCAAGCATCCGCGGCGGCCTGACTGGTTTCCTTCTGAGGCGTCGGCAGCAAAGGGCCGTGGGAGCCGCCACCCCTGCGAGTCTGCACGTGCCCCACGCCCCGACTTTCCTGGTGGCCCCCTGGCTAAAGCATCCGCCCAGGCTCCTGGTCCCTCTCGTGTCAGCCTCAGGCACTGCTCAGGCTCTCCAAGGTGTCCCTCTTAGCCTCCAGGGTTGCCGAGGGCTTCCAGAAGCCAATAGGAATCACCTGCGTGGCCGGTCATCAAGGTAGGCTGCTGTTGCCTGCCTCGGTGTCCCCTCCCTCTGTTCCCAGCTGTGGCCAGGGGCAGGTGTCCGTTCTGGACAGTTCATTCTAAGGGGAAGGTGGTCTGCTGAGCTTTGAAGTAGCTGGAGCAGGCCAGCCTGTTCCACAGGCTGTAACTCAGGGTGGGGTCGGACCCTGGGCCGTGGAAGCACAGCCACCTTCAGGTGCCTTTGGGAGGACACCAGGGTCCCACCTCCCCTGACTGCCCTTTGACCCTCCTGGTGTGGGGAGACCCTCATCGCATTCTGGGGATCAGCAGAGCTGCAGTCAGCCTGCCTTCCCCCCTGCCTTCCAGAAGGGGCCAGAGATATAGCACCCAAGGGTGTCGGCTGGGCCATCCACATCAGGGCCCAGTTAGGCCAAGAGCCCTCAGAGCAGGGCTGGCTTGCGCCCTCCCGATGCTGGCCCAGCCTGTCCCCTAGGGCAGCCTTCTGCTGCCCAGCAGGAGCCAGGGTGCTGCTCTTGCGGGCCCAGGCCTGCCCGCACCTACTGATGCAGGAGCCGTCATGGGGATGACCCTCAGCACCCCAGAGGCAGCTGCAGGCCCCGCTCAGCGGGTCCTGACCTCAGCAACACCCACTGCTGCCGAGTCAGGAGGCTCCAGCTCAGCTGCGGGGGGGAGGGGAGGGAGCGTGGGTCAGCATGGCCTCCCAGGCTCCGCCTTCTGTGCCTGCCGGTGCTGGCAGGGTATGTGAGAGGGGCTGGAGAGGGAGGGGACCGCTCCCAGGTGGGGCCAGGATGAGAAGCCATGGGGAAGCCCTTCTGGTTCCTCCTGGGGGGGGGGCACTGTCCCTCCTGGATGGACATAGCCACAGGCCTACCACCTGTAAAGCAGGGGCCGGTTAAAGAAGAGAAACGCATCCAGAGGGGGAACGGAGTGGGCCACACAGCAATAGCAGGGACGCCATGCAGCTCAGCCCTGGGCCCCGTGGTGCAGCCCAGCCTGCCCTGCTCCTGGGGCTGTGGGGTGCCCCAGATGCCAGCCTGTAGGGCTGGGGATCAGGCGGGACAGCCCCGCCCCACACTCGCAGCCCCCCCCGCCCCCCGGGTATGTACTCTTGCAGGCCCTTCCCTCCCCAGCCTCATAGCTGAAGCACTGGGGGCCAGTCACCCCTCTGGGGCCCTCGCCAAGGACACAGGACAGCAGCAGCAGCAGGCCCCAGCTCAGTCTCACACCCCCCCACTGGCCCTGGCCTCCTCAGTGGCTCCATGTCTGGGGGTCACAGGGACATCAGAATGAGCCCCCCATCTGGCGGACTGACCACGTGGGGCGAGCGAGGAAGCACCCCCTTTATACTCCACAGCCAGCTGGAGCAGGTGTCGGCAACCCACACTAGTGGGGTGCCCCGAGAGCCGAGGTGTCCCCACGCGCTCATCACTGCAGGCCCCCAGGCTCGTCCTGGAGGGAGAGACACAGGCGAATCAGTGCTGGCTGCAGCCAGGAGGCTGGATGGAGCTGCTGGGACTCGGGCCCGCCCTCTGGGAGTCCTCACACTGGGGTCCCCTCCACCCCGACCTGTGTGTGAGGATGGCCACCGCAGCACCTACGCCCCGTCTACGGCAGCGGGAGCTAGCTGGGCCTCACCCCAGGAACCCGGGCTGCTGTGCCCCGAGGCCCAGGGTGTCAGAGGCCCAGGCTGGTAGCGGCATGCCTTTAGTTTCAAATTATGCAACAGTGTGGGAGCTTGCACCCCACTTCCTAGAAAGCACCCCCAGTTCACCAGGTACTTCTCTGTCAGCAAGGGGTCAGGCAGCCAAGGATCAGAGAAAAGATTCCTGACCACAAGCCCGGCTCCCTTCCCGGCCCCAGGGATCAGAAACTGCCTGTAATTCCCGCCTCCGGGTGGGGGTTGTCCTTGAGGGCAGCAGGGTGGACGCAGCAGAGCGTGGTTTGCAAGCTCCAGCCTGTGTGTTCAGGAGCTGCAAGCGTGCACGGGGCTCCTCTCAGACGCCTCACTACCCAGCATGCCTAGCTGCAGTGGCACGTCCATTTGGGCTTGCAAGGCCTGGTGAAGGGACTGGGAGAAGCAGCCCAAGCCCCCGCTGAGGAGGGACAAACAGGGGAGTTCTCAGGCCTCTGCTGCGGCACACTTGGAAACCTCATCTGCAGGGACCCAGCCCCCCGGACCCAAGCCCAGCATCTGACTGGAGAAGGGGGAGAGGGAGGCGCCCCTGCACTCAAAGCACCTGGGCCTGGCCACGGGATGGCTGGGAGAGGTCCGTCCCTGAGCTGCCCCTGCTGGGACCCTCCCCGGGACACCAGGGTGCCCCCTCTGTCCTCTCTCTGCACACACTCCTGGAGAAAGAGGCTCCAATCCAGTCACAGAGGCATTGAGGACACTTCGGTAGACATGGCCCAAGGAATGCATCTCTCCCTGTGACCCTTGGAAGGGTAGGGTACCTCTGCGTGGGGCACCGGGAGGGACCTGGAGCGGCCTCCCCGCAGAGCCCCAGGCAAGGGGAGTGAGAAGCAGGGTCCTTCCTTCTCTCTGTTCCTCCCTTGGGCTTTCTCTCCAAGTGAAGAGCAGGAAGAAGAGATGGGGTTGGTGAGGCTGTTTGCAGACCTGTTGGTCCCTCGCAAGAACACGTGGAGATGGCGGGTGGTGTGCGTGCACGTGCATGCGTGAGGACGGGCCCTGGGGCCTGGGGCAGTGCCCACGAGTTGCCCTGTATGCCCTCAGCAGATCTGGAGAGCGTGTGAGGGGCTGGTGAGCTTCTGCGGGGCCCTCCCACAATGTGTGCACCTAGATCTGTGCACCCAGTGCCCTGCCCACCCCAGGCCCCGCCACAGCCCCAGAAGCACCTCCTGGGATATGTGCCAGGCAGGCACTCTGCCTATTTGTGTGTCCTGGAGGTGGTGGGGCGGACCGTGTCCACCCCCTAGGACTCCCTTGCCACAGCCTCCGTAGGTGAGAGCCACCTCTAATGGGCCCAATGGTGTGGGGCGGGCGGCTGCCAGCTGCAGTGAGTGACCAAGCTCGTGCTGGCTGGATGTTGGAAGTTTAGGTATTGGGTTCCAGTTTCCACGGCCCAAGACCTTGGATGACTGTGGGACCCCCCCAAGTGAGGGCGTGACTGACCACACTGCCTTCCCTCGATGACCCTGCACACGCTGACATGGGGCGGGCTGCCTTCTGCCATGCTGCCCCCCGCAGTGCCAGCCAAGCCCTAGCGGCCAGGTTCACGCTGGGGCCTGTACCCTCCCCCACTCGCTGCCTTGTGAAAGCCTCGATGGGTCTCTCAGCCTCTGAGCCCCCAGAGCCCGGGGTAAGTGTTTCCGAAAAGTCAGCTTGTTTGCGGGGGCTGGTTCTTTTCCATCTAGTTCAACAAGCACTGATGAAACCCCAGGACGGACCGAGCCACGGGCAGGCATTGGCATGGTGCAGGAAACCAGAGCTGGCTTCCATCTGACGCCTCTCTCGGGGCTGCCGTTAGCGGGGTGTAGCACTCCTAAGGTTTGGGTTGTGAAACCCTGGCAGTATAAAGATGAGCATTCAGTGGGGCATGGGGCACGGTGGAGCACGCCTGTAATCCCAGTACTTGGGAGGCTGAGACAGGAGGATCACAGGTTTGTGGCCAGCCTCAGCTACTTTGTGAGGCCCTCTGCAACTTAGTGAGGCCCTGTTTCAAAATAAAGAATAAAAAATAGAGCTGGGAATGTCACTCAGAGGTAGAATGCCGCTGGGTTCAATTCCCAGTGCCACAAAAAACTAATTAATTAACTAATTAATCAATTCAGCCAGGCATGGGACATGGTGGAGCATGCCTGTAATCCCAGTACTTGGGAGGCTGAGATAGGAGGATCAGTTTCAAGGTCAGCCTCAGCAATTAGCGAGACCCTGTTTTCAATTAAAAAAATAATAATAATAAAATAGGGCTGAGATGTAGCCTAGAGGTAGAAGGCCCCCTGGGTTTCATCTCTGGTATCAAGAGGGAGGAAAAAAAAGAGAGAGAGAATTCAACAGGGATACAGACGTAGGTGTGTGCATATACGTGTGTATATACTATTATCCAGGCACTATTACCTTCACTGTGAAACACACCAAAAAGGCACAAAAGCAGCCACATAAATGGAACTATAACTGTTTCCCCCTTGGTCCCATAATCTGACTGGCAGCTCCAGGGCTGCACTTTGGGGGTCTGACGCGGGCAAACGGGGGGCAGTGGAGGGCGGGCGCATGGTTCCAGCAGCCATCACCCCAAGGTCCCAGGCGTCAGAAGAGAGCGCCAGGGCTGTGGGCACCTGCAGGGCCTGCTGGGATGGGGGCGGGTCTTCTAGGAGGCCGGTGGGGAGGGCTTTCCCCTGAGGCGAAGGTTCAAGCCCCACCCCTGAGCAAAGTGGGTGGTACTGCTATCACCGTCCCCCCCTGGGGCTGCACGGGGGTAGAGGGCAGGCAGTGAGGTCTTCCTCCATGAGCCCTTTGGGGTCCAGCCAGGACACCACCATGAGTCACAGTGGAAGACAAGCCTGGACAGCCAGGACCAGGGCAATTCCGAGCAGTCAGGGGGATCTCAAACTTGCCTTTGGGGTAACATGTTGTGGCTGTCCTAGGAAACCACTGACCCCGCCAAAGGTGGGCGGGGGACCCTCGGCTCTGTGGGGCACTCCCGGTCAGGCCCAGCAGCTCCCCACAGGCATGCCAGAGTGCTGAGCTGGGGATTAGGAGATCCACTTGCTGGGCTTGGCCTGGAGCCACACAATGGGTGGGTGGGTGGGTGAGGAAGGGCGGTAGGCCGAGGGCTGGCTCCAATTCTGCTCTGCCGTGTCTGGGAGGGGTAAGACAGGCTACAAATAGAACCCTTCCGAGGCCAAGGAACAGGTGAATAAGCAGGCAGGCCGCGTCCTCTGCGATGGCGCCGGGCCTGAGCAGCAGAGCTCTGTACCTGTTTCCACCTGTGGGGTACCAATCCCATGCTGCTTGGTCCCAGCCCTGGTCTTCTCCTCCCCAAAGCAGAGCCCAGAAGTCCCAGCTGCGTGCCCTGCCACTACGGGAGCACAGACATTGGCGACACTTGGCCCCTGCCCCACTGTCTCCCAGCTCCATCAACCCCAGCCCACAGATGCCTTCGAAGAGCCCCAGGTAAAAAGCATTGCTGGGAGGATCAAAAGTTCAAGGCCAGCCTAGGCAACTTATCGAGATCCTGTCTCCAAATAAAACTTAAAGCGGGCCTCGGGTGTAGCTAAGTGGTAGAGCACCTGTTTAGCATGTGAGAGGCTCCGGGCTCCCTCCCCAGGACTGGAGAAGTAAACAGGGGCAGGAGGCAGGCCTGCGGCCCTCTGCAGCTAAACCAGGTCATCTGCCCACCCAGAGACTGCCCCACCAGGCCCTCAAAGTCGTGAAACACCCACAGGAACGGGAGCCAGACACGCAGGATGGCGCCCTGCTCGGTGGCAGGGACTGCAGAGGACAGAGGCATGCGATGCCGTCCTGGTCAGAGGCAGGGGCACAGAGCACAGGATTTACCCTTTCATTACACTTCCATAAGCACCAGGAACGCAGGGATTCCAAGCTCTGCGTCCCAACCAAAAGAGCTTTCCTGAGGCCTTGGGCACACTCTTAAAGCCTTGTCCCCACAGGGGGGAGCCCTCCAGGGTCACCTCCCAGGCTGCCCGTCCAAGGCCTGCTCCAGGGGCTGACTGCGGGTTGACCCCGAGCTGCTCCAGTGGTTCGGTTGACTTCAGGGCTTGTGGGTTTGCGGAGGGACGGCTGCAGGCAGGTGTAACACTCAGCAGTGAGGGTTCTCCAAGGACCGGTTTCCACCCAACCCTGAACTCTGCCCTTTCATCCGCGTGAGTGGGTGACCAGCCGCGCCGGCCGCTGCGTGACCGCGCCGCGCGCCAGCGAGGTCCCGTGGGGTGGGCAGCGGCGGCCACGCGCCCCGGCCCCGCCCGCGCACCTGTCCTGGGCGTGGCGCCGCGGCCCCGCCCCGGCGTGCCGGGCGCTGGTTGGCCGAGGCGGGGCGCTATGCTAATGAGCCTGACCCTTCCTGCACCTGCCGGCAGTGCTGCCCGTGGGCGCTGCAGACGCCTCGGCCCGGACCGCCGCGGGCACCATGCCGCGCTCCTTCCTGGTGAAAACGCACCCCAGCCACAGGGTCCCCAACTATGGGCAGCTGGAGACGCAGAGAGGTAGGGGCTGCCCGGCTCCCTGCGCCCCCGCCCAGGACTCCTCGGCGCTGCCGGACGGGTGGGAGCTGAGGAATTTCGGGAACAGAGGCACACCTGGCCCAGGTGAGAGACGGAGCTAATTCGCGCCCCGGCACAGGTGGGGCCCGGGTGTCCTTCCTGGCTGAGACCCCGGGCTGCAGGGAGGGAGGTGCCCGCCCACGGGCGCCCTCTCCACTTGAGGGCACTCAGCCCTGCCTCTGGACTCGTCTCCTTGCTTGGAGAAGTTTTCTAGCCTCCTCGTCTCCCTGGCACTCTTCCTGTAAAGTGCCGCCCGCCCACTACCACAGCCCCAGTTGAGGGGACCCTGGAGTCATCTTCCCTGGGCGCGGAAGGCACGGGAGGGTCCGGAACAAGGCCAATCAGGCCGTGTCTACACACCCAAAGAAAGCCACCAAAGTCGTGCAATTTGTGCATTGGTGATGAGGGAGAGGGGGGCCATCTAGAACTGCCTGGGGGCGCTACCAGAGCTTGCTGGCTAGGGGTGGGGAGCCCAGGGTGAGACAAGGGGGCCGCTGTGCTCCCTCTGGTGCAAAGGCTTTGCTTATTGTTCACACACCTGCGCTTCCCAGGACCTCAGGCTGGGCCGGGGCGGGGGGGGCTGGGGTCCTCCACACACAGGCTCAGGTGTCTGCTGGGGCCTGCCCCTGCCCTCAGGTGCAAGGACGACAAGTCTATGCACGCAGGAAGGACCCTGACCCTCAGGACAGCCTGCTGCATGCAGTCGGGTGCGCTTAGCTGGGCAGTTCTTGGGAGGAATGAGCCCTGAGGTGGCTGGGGGTACACTGTGGAGACCAGGACCCCCACACCTTCACACCCATGAGCCCTGCCAGTGCCACCTGGACCAGTCTCTGTTACAGGGTGGGGGTGGGGGGGCGCCCAGGACCGTGCTTCTTTTTTTGTTTTTTCAGTACTGGGGATTGAACTCAGGGGCATTCTACCTCCGAGCTACACCCCCAGCCCTATTTTTTATTCTTTATTTTGAAACCGAGTCTCACTAAGTTGCGGAGTGCCTCACTAGGTAGCTGAGGCTGGCTGCGAACTCGGATCCTCCGGTCTCAGCCTCCCGAATGCTGGGATTACAAGCGTGCGCCATCACGCCCGGCATGGACCGTGCTTCTTCAAATAGGCATTTTGAAATCAATGAGTCACCAACGACAATTTTTTTTTTTTTTTTTTTTTTTTTTT
>PVLC010023867.1:0-25325 GCA_004027655.1 Graphiurus murinus | reverse complement strand
TAATCCCAGCATTCGGGAGGCTGAGACCGGAGGATCCGGGTTCGCGGCCAGCCTCAGCTACCTAGTGAGGCACTCCACAACTTAGTGAGACCCGGTTTCAAAATAAAGAATAAAAAATAGGGCTGGGGGTGTAGCTCGGAGGTAGAATGCCCCTGAGTTCAATCCCCAGTACCGAAAAAAAAAAAAAAAAAAAAAAAAAGAATAGCAAAATAATTGCATCAGAAAAGAAACAATGATATCATGATCCCTAGACCACTTCCTGACTCCCTTCTAAGCCAGTAAAATGGGACTCCTGATGCACCTTCATGGACTGCCTTTTTTCCTTTCTTTCTTTCTTTTTTTTTTTTGTGGTACTGGGGATTGAGACCAGGGGTGTTCTACCTCTAAGCTACACTCCCAGCCCTATTTTATTTTATTTTGAAACAGGGTCTAAGTTGTGGGGAACCTCACTAAGTAGCTGAGGCTGGCTGAAAACTTGTGATCCTCCTGGCTCAGCCATCCAACTACTGGGATTACAAGCTGCGCCACCACTCAGCCTTCCAACTACCGGGATTACAAACTGCGCCACCACGCCCCGGGTGAGTGTATTTATTTCTTGAGGATGAAGCTAACTAACCGCCCTGCCCTCTGAGTCTACTCTTAACACAAATCATTTACAACCTAATTCCCAGAGGCTGCCCTTCCCAGTCTGAAGCTGGATTTGAGCCAAGGCACAGCCCAGACTGAAAAGCTAGAGCTCCATTGGTTCAGGCAGGCAATCTGCACTGGGGCTATTCAGACTGAGTGGCACCTAGCTTAGCTCACTAAGCTTCTGCTCAGGTATTTTCTCACACTCTCGGAAACAGACCAATTTCTTATGGGAAGGACT
This sequence comes from Graphiurus murinus, assembly GCA_004027655.1. Lineage (NCBI taxonomy): Eukaryota > Metazoa > Chordata > Mammalia > Rodentia > Gliridae > Graphiurus > Graphiurus murinus. The sequence goes on along the minus strand of PVLC010023867.1, from coordinate 24,457 downwards.
TAGTCTAATTCATCTTTCTATCTCCAGCATCAGACAATGGCAAAAAACACCTGTTTAATTGATGGATCTGAAAAAGCAAAATGATGAGTGTCAAATAAGTGGTTCAGACAATAACTAAGAAAGCATCAAAATTACTGATGTGGAATAAAAAGTGATATAGAATAGGGAAAATTAAGTACAGCATTTAGAAAACCAAGATCTGAACACCAAGTTTTATCACAGTGAGAACTGCAGTTCTTGAAAAAGTATCCTAGGGTTTTTACATGTCAGTAAGATCAATGGCAGCCAGGCATGGTGGCGGACACTTGTAATCCCAGTACTTTGGAGGCTGAGACAAGAGGATCACAGGTCCATGGCCAGCCTCAGTTACTTATTGAGGCCCTCCCCAACTTAGTGAGACCTTGTTTCAAAATAAAAAATAAAATAGGGCTGGGGTGTAGCTTGGAGGTAGAATGCTCTGGGTTCAATCCCCAGAACTACCAAAAAAAAAAAAAAAAAAAAAAAAAAAAAAAAAAAAAAAAAAAAAAAAAAAAAAAAAAAGGCAACAGCAGAACTCACACCAGAAGGGTAGAGATCCTCTTTACTCTGAGCCCTGAGCCCATCAGCTTAGACTACAGAACTCAGTTCCAAGCTTGAAACACATCCTTAGGTGCGATGTGGTGAAGAGTGCAGACTCCAAACATCTAACAACGGTCTGAACATTGTAAAATGTCACATGGAAAAACAAAACTAGGGGCAAGACTGCTGTCTTCAATTGCTAATTTCATATGGCATAGCTAAGGGAGAGCACTTGCCTAATATGCCCAAGGTCCTGGGTTCAACAACAACCACCTCCTCCTTGCCAAGCAGATGACAGGTGTTAAAAGATTTTGACTCAGTAAACTGTTAATTAGAAGTAATTAAAATTGTGCAGGTTAATTTTTGTCAAGAGATGCTTGAACCTGGTCTGGCCCTTATTGTTGCCTTGGACAAGTTACTTAACCTCAGAGAGCTTCATTTTCCTTATCTGTAAAAAAAGGTAACAAGACCCCTTTGCAGAGCTATTAGAAAGAATAGAAACATCTAGAAAGATGCCTGTGGAAGCCCATTCTGACCCTTTTTACTGCAGATCCCTAAATGATTTGGGTAGGACTGAGACTGATGACCCATGATCAGTTTGCAACTGGATCTTTTCAAATCAATGGAGGAAGGGGCATAAGGGTTGGAAAAAGCTCCAGAGGCAGGATTTAGATTTAGAGCTAGACACTGGAGGGCTTATGATGGGGATGAGGGTGGGACTGGACCAGGGGTCTGCATATGGGTGTTCCTGCAGCAGATGGAGAACACATCTGCTTTCTAAAGAAGCAGAGATCTGCCAGGTGTGGTGGTGCACACCTGTAATACCAATAGTTAGGAAGCTGAGACAGGAGCATTACAGGTTTGAGGCCAACCCCAGAAACTTAGCAAGACCCTGCTTCAAAATTTAAAAAAGTAGGGCTGGGGGTGTAGCTCAGAGGTAGGACGCTCCTGGGTTCAATCACTAGTACAACACACACACACACACACACAGAAGCAGAGACTCTTCAGTAACCAGGAAACATGCCTGAAGAGCTGCTTGGGGTGCTGGAAACACAGAAGCCACTGAATTTGCACACCAGTACTCACTGTACTATAAGGAAACCAATTTCTCACCAGGTCACAACCTACCAATAGAAATTCAAATTTACATTTATACCTCATTATTTGTCAATTTACACACGCATTGCTGAGTGTGACTTAATTTCTCTAGCAGGGTTCAAACTACTGTGGCCATGGCCACAATGGTTTAGAGGGTAGGGAACTTTCTGCTGTCAAACAACTGCAGGGTTGGACCTAGAAATACAGGTCTGCGGATGAGGACAGATTAGACTACTAGACAAGAGGTAAAAACATAATCTACCTCAAGATGCAACTGTTGTGAAACAATAATCTAAGTATTGTTCAAAGAAACAATTTTTAATGCAAAAGGATACAATCACTGAGGGAAAATACGCAAAAACACTTTTGCCTTTCCATTCTGTACCTCCAAATGGTTAGATGCTGCTGGAACCAGGGATCAGAGTGGGTACTTAGCCCAGGAGTTGGAGAACGAGAAGAGAAGGGGGAGGAAGAAGGAAGCAGAAAGAGTCTCTGGAAGATGCTGTGAATTCGGATCACTGAGCGGCCACTGTGCTGAGCGCGGCAGCCACATTACCTCATTACAGCCGCACAACTCTACGCCACAGGATCCGCTACCGTCCCCACTTTGCAGAGGAGAAAACCGAGGCCCAGAGGGGAGAGGTGACCTTCCCAAGCCACCGAGAGCGCGTGAGGAGACGGAGTCAGAGGCAGGGCGACCAGGCTGCGGAAACACCCAAACCGCCAAGGTCTCCACCCCTCCCCGCCACCGGACACCCGCACCCCGGGGCGGGGCCTCCGAAAATCTCCTTCCGGGCGCCACGGCCACCCCTCCCCCGGGCCCCGCGCTTCGCCCTCGGCCCCGGCGGCCCGGGGGGTCCCCAAGACCCTGAACCCCGCGTTCCCCAGCCCCCTCCTCCCCGCCGGCCCAGGCCGGGTCCGGACACCACCGCGCCCCAGAGGGAGGCGGGTGCCGAAGTGTGCCCCGCCAGGCCCCAACCGGGGCGGGCGCGGGGGAACGGTTGGGGGAAGGGGTCCCTGGGGGCGGCCACGCGCCACTCACGCGTCGAACTTGTTGTTCATCCTTTCGCCGCCACTGTCGCCACTGCCTCACGGAGTGACTTCCGCTCTGCCGCGTCCCTCCGGCAAGGGCCCGGCCACTTCCGGTCGCGCGGGGCGCAGCGGAACGTCAGCGCACAGGCGCGGCGCCGGACGGCTTTCCCGAGACACGCGCCCAGCGCGGCTGCGCAGAGGCTGCGGCTCCGGACCCGCCGGGTTTCTGTTGTTTACCGGCTGCTGTGCTGCTCAAGGGAGAGCCTCCCGGCCCTGTTCTGCAGCGACTCGGAGAAAAAGACGGCGGCGCAGGCCCGGCACTCTCTGCTGCCGCGTCTCTCTCCACCTCCCCGAGGCTGCTTCCTCTCCGGCACCGACCCTGCTATGCGGTAGTAACTACCTCTTCAGGTGCCGGGTGGACTCCAGGGAGGGTCACGCGCGAGACACGGTAACCCTGAATAAATGGCAGCTGGTGTTCATCTTTGAGTTTTTACTGTGCGCTCCAAAAGCGAATCCTTGGCCTTCTGGGGCATTCTGAACGGTTGATAAAGTCCCACCAAGGTGACAAAGCTAGGAAGGAGCTTACGGGAACCTGAGATGATGCCACTACCACCATAGTGCCTTGTGGATCCAAGTCCTCACCACCACCACCTCCTCCCCACTCTCCAGGACACTAGTGCCGTGATCGTGCCAGACCCAGCGCGCATACATGGTGTGAATAAAACAAAACTGCTGGTGATTGAGCCCCAAAGCCAACAACCCTGTGCATTAGGGGAGGCCATTATTTCCTAGGTGTCCTCTCGTCGACATAACCCAGTATTAGGCCTCTATGTGGCACTCTCACATTTCTTAGCACCTTTGATCCTGTGGTGAGGATAGGTAGAAATTGATTTTTGTGTCCATATTTACCGATGTGGAAACAGGTTCAAGAAGTACAAGTGACTGGCTCCGGGCTCCCTGTACTCAGAGCAGGGTCATGCTTCTGCCCCAGGAAGACCTCAGCTGCTCCTTGTATTTCCTGATAAGCGCAGTCAGGGGAAGGTGATCAAGGTCTCCTTCAGGCAGAGCCCAGTGGATCTTTGTTGATGCCTAGCTCCCTGCCTAGCTCTTCCTTGGCTTAACCATCCTTTGGGACCAGTGTGAATGCCCAGACTTTCAAAAAGAGGGAAGAAGATCCGTTTTTCAGGCCGAGAATCTTAAGAGTATCTGAGATTGGATCAGTCTGGATTCTGGACTCCACACCTCGCTGAGTCACCAGTGTGCAGGGGAGTCCCTCTTACTCTAGGCCCCAGTTTGCCCACATGGGGGAGCAGTGACTCTTGCCTGTCCCCATGCTCTGAAGAACTCTTATTTATTTATTTGGGGGGGGGGTACTGGGAAATCAAACCCAGGGGCATTCTACCTTTGAGCAGCACCCCCAGCCCTTTATCATTATAATAGTTGTATTGAAACAAGGTCTCACTGAGTTGCTAAGGCTGGCCGCAAACCTACAATTCTTGTGTCTCCCCAAGCACTGGGATTACAGGCGTGTACTACTACACCGAGCATTGAAAGGAACTTTTTTTTTTTTTTTTTTAGTACTGAGATTGAACCCAGGGGCATTCTACCTCTGATCCACACCCCTAGCCCTTCTTTAACTTTTTGTTTTGAAACAAAGTCTCACTGGGTTGCTGAGAGTCTCCCTAAATTACTGAGGCTGGTTTCAAACCTGCAATCCTCTGTCTCAGCCTCCCAAGTACTGAGATTACAGGCATGTGCCTACACATCTGGGTGGAACTCTTTAACAGTGGGGAAAAAATGCTATAACTGAAGAAATCTTTTGTGATCAATGGCAAGGAAAAAAAAAAAAAAGGAGGGGGCTAGCCAGGTGTGGTGGCGCACGCTTGTAATCACAGCATTTGGGAGGCTGAGACTGGAGGATCCGGGTTTGCAGCCAGCCTCAGCTACTTAGTGAGGCCCTCCGCAAGTTAGTGATACCCTGTTTCAAAATAAAGAACAAGGCCGGGCATGGTGGCGCACGCTTGTAATCCCAGCATTCGGGAGGCTGAGACCGGAGGATCCGGGTTCAAGGCCAGCCTCAGCTACCTAGTGAGGCACTCCGCAACTTAGTGAGACTTGGTTTCAAAATAAAGAATAAAAAATAGGGCTGGGGGTATAGCTCAGAGGTAGAATGCCCCTGAGTTCAATCCCCAGTACTGCAAAAAAAAAAAAAAAAAAAAAAGGAGGGGGCTCACAAGTGGAAAGGCCTTGCTGCAGTTGAGTTTGGGTGTTTGGGTGCTTACAACACCCAGAAAGCAGAGTGTTAGAGTGACTCCACTTGTGAAGGTGTGTCATTTTACAAGTCTCTTTACTGACCAGAAATGCTCAAGTCTTACTCAAATACACTCACATAGCCGGGCATGGTGGCGCACACTTGTAATCCCAGTACTTGGAGGGCTAAGACAGGAGGATCACAGGTTCACGGCCAGCTTCAGCTATTTAGGCCCTCTGCAACTTAGTGAGACCCTGTTTCAAAATAAAGAATAAAAAATAGAGCCGGGCGTGGTGGCGCACACTTGTAATCCCAGCATTTGGGAGGATCCGGGTTCTCGGCCAGCCTCAGCTACCTAAGGAGGCACTCCACAACTTAGGGAGACCCTGTTTCAAAATAAAGAATAAAAAATAGAGCTGGGGGTATAGCTCGGAGGTAGAATGCCCCTGAGTTCGATCCCCAGTACTGCAAAAATAAATAAATAAATAAAAAATAGGACTGGGGGTGTAGCTCAGAGGTAGAATACCCCTGGGTTAAAAAACAACAACAACAACACTCAAATCCCCCCTGCTTACCTAAATGTCCCCATTGTCTTGCCTGACAAGCCCCTTGCTTATCATGACCCTGCTTAACCCAGCTCCAATAACCCAACTAATTCCCCTTCACAGCCCCCTAGTGGCTAACCACCACTCCCCCTGCCCCATAGGATCTCCCCTTGAACAACTATAGAAGCCTCTGGTTTGTAAGTGGACACAGGCTCCAAGCTTTTTATCCCAATAAAGCCTGTTCTGCCATTGATCTGTCTGTCTCCCATCTCCTTTCCCTGAACTTTTCAGGGAGGGTCATGCCAGCTGGTGTGGGCTGCCTCCCCTTCTTCTGAGGGAGAGCTTCACACCTCGCTTGACTGCCCTCCTTTTTCAGGAGGACTCATAAAAAGGAAGCTGGTCCCAGGCCAGGAGGGACAGAACCTTGTCCGGGTAGGGGCCTCATATAAAACAGTCTTTAAGGCTTCAAAGTGATGGGAGTCGGTGCTTTACTGCAGCAAGAGGAGGAGTGGTCAGTGCCAGAATGAGCTGCCCAGTGCCAAGAGGATGCCAACCCCAGCAAAGCACCCTGCGCCCAGCCCATCCCCAACCACTCCAGGACTCCAACTCTGCCTCTTCATTTCCCGGGCTCCTCTCAGGGTTGTCAGGTTCACACTGCCCTGAAGGGCACTTCCCAAAGAGCACAGTCGTGACCTCAACCGCAGAGAATGCAGCCAAGAAACAGCACGGCCCGCAGCTCCGACTCCCCTGCGCCCAGCAGCAACTGGTTGGCTCAGTCTGGCAAGGGCAGGTAGGGGCGGGGGTCTCCGGGGAATGGCAGGGCGGGCACCCGGTTGTAGTGGGCCATCAGGAAGATGCCAGTAGTGCCACAGATGAAGAGCGAGAGCATGGCCAGGAAGCAGACACGGTCCAGCACACGGCCCACCAGGAACCACTCCTCGTTTCCCTGAGACAGGAGCAGGGCAGGGGATGACCAGGTGGCCCCCTGCCTGGCCCGGCTCCCTCTTCTCTCCCTGGGCTTCCATTCTCCATCTCCTTGGGCCCTTCTCCTGTCAGCCCTGGCTCCAGCCTGTCGTTTTCAATGGCCCTTGTCCCTATCCCTAGCTCCACTCTTCACACCCATAGCCCTGTCCGGGACACTCCACTCGCCCTGCTCCCATCTTGTGCCCAGATGCCCCCGCCCCGCCAGACCCTACCCAGACTTGGGCTTACACTGTCAAAGTGACTCTGCTGGTGGCGGGCGCGGGCCATGAGATTGCAGGCGTCCACGCAGGCCTGAATGGCTGGGGCCGCCTGCTTCAGGCTGCCACAGAACTCCTGGTTCTGCCCTGGCTCCAGGCCTCTTTCTGATGGGGAGAGAGGGGAAGGTTTGGAAGTAAGATGGAGGAGAAACAGGCAGAGAAGGTCCTCTCCTGGGACCCTGGCTCCTCTCTCCCTCGTCTCCTCCACCCGGTTCCCCATCTCGAGCTGCTGGGCAGGAGTGTCCTCACCCCAGGCCTCACCTAGCTTCTCCAAGGCCACCCTCACCAGCCCGTTGCGCTGCCGCTGCCGGAAGAGGACTTCACTGCGAGGCAGGAGGGCCACCTCCTCCCCAGTTGTGATGGGCCACCCCGAGCAGGAGCCATTCTGGAGCCGGGGCCGGGCGTCCTGCATGGTGGCTGGGGCCAGCGGGCGAACGTGCATCCGGAGCAGCTGGGGCAGGAGCCGCAGGAACACCTGCAGGGGCTTGCTGTGAGCGGCTTAGCTTGGGGAGCCGGGCTTTGGAGCAGAAGCTGGAGGCGTATGCAAAGGGCTCACGCCCGGGGCCTGGGGGCAGCACATCAGGGGCAGTGACTTGGCCCTGGTGCAGCTTGGCTGTTCTGGACGTGGAACCTGGGGTCCCAAGCTTTGTGATACCAGAATCACCAGGATGCTTGTTACAAACACAGATTCCTGCCCACCTCACCCTCTGCTGTTCTGGCCTAGGATGCCTGGGGCCGGCCTGGGAACGTGCATTTGTAAGAAGAGACCCAGCTGGCTGCTGCAGGGGGACACAGACTCTAGAATCAGACTGCCTCCTCCACATTCTGGCTGTGTGATCTTGGGCAAGCTACTTAACCGCTCTGTGCCTCAGTTTCCTCAACTGTCAAATAGAAATGAAACTAATACCCACTTAGCGGGCTTAATGAAGATGACACAATTAATACATGAAATCTCTCTGGCATCTAGGAAGCACCCGGTATGACTGTCATCCACACTGACACATTCTGGAAGGTATGAACAGGACAGGTTCGCTGCTGAATGCGGCCAGCGGTAATATGGCCGGGGCAGAGCTCAAGGGGGGCGCTGGCTGGGCGGGGCCTTGCCTTTCGGACCCCTCGGGCCATGGAGTGCGTGTGCGGGGACCTCAAGGACACGTTGAGCACGACCACAGCGTTCACCACGATGAGAATGGTCACCACCATGAGGAAGGTCAGGTACCTGTCAGCGTCAGGGTGGGCAGGGGCTGGGTGGCCCGGGAGCACCCCGCTCCCAGGTGCCACCCCCCGAGTGGCTGCTCCGCTCGGGCCCCCTGGCGGGGGTGGCCTTACTTGCTGATGAGCGGCACCGCCTGCGAGGTCTCGGGCACCTTCTTGGCCACAAGGAAGAGGAAGACGGTCTGGGCCAGGAGCACGTTGATGGCCACTGTGCACTTCTGGCCGCCGGCTACCCGTGACCGAGAGGCTCTCAGAGCAGATCTCCAACGCCCTCCCGCCCCTGCACCCTCAGGGGAACCTTCTCACCGCTCAAGGCCCCCAGGAACCCTCTCACCCCACAAGGCCCCCAGGAAACCTGTCACCCGCAAGCCCCCCAGGAACTCTCTCACTCCACAAGGCCCCCAGGAACCTTCTCACCCCATAAGGCCCCCAGGAACCCTGTCACCCCGAAGGGCCCCCGTGGGAACCCTGTCACCCCGCAAGCCCCCTGGGAACCCTGTCACCCCACAAGGCCCCCAGGAACGCTCTCACCCCACAAGGCCCCCAGGAACCCTGTCACCCCGCAAGGCCCCCAGGAACGCACTCTCCCCGCAAGGCCCCCACGGCCCTGGTCCTGGCCTCGCCTGCCTCCCAGTGACCCCCTGCTGCTGGCCGGGGTGTGGCTCTCCTCCCCCCGGGCCGCAGGTACCCTTGGCAGGAAGGAAGTAGATGAGAATGGCCACGGAGGAGATGAGCACGCAGGGGGCGATGATGTTGATGACGTAGAAGAGCGGCTTGCGCTGGATGAGCAGGTAGAACGCCACCTTCTGGTGGCCTGCCGCCTCGGCCGGCGCCGCAGGGTCCAGCAGCAGCTTGGCTGGCCGGTGCTGGATGGCCCACTCCCCGTTCTCTGCAGGTAGGTGGGCAGGGGTAGACACAGAGGGTGTGGCCTGGGCAGACCTGCAGCCCAGGACCCAGCCACCGGGCAGGGGCAGTGTGTGCCCTAAGGAGCACCAGCAGAGGGGGGACAGTGTCCAGGGACTCGAACCGGTGGGAGATCAGAAATCGATGCCCTCCTTCCAAAACTGGAGGAAGTATCATCAGGAAAAGTCAAAACTTCATTGGCTTTTTAAAACAAAAACAAAAAAACAAAACAAAACAAAAACTTGTTCAAGCCGGGCATGGTGGTGCACACTTGTAATCGCAGTACTTGGGAGGCTGGGACAGGAGGATTGTGGGTTCGAGGCCAGCCTCCGCTACTTAGTGAGGCCCTCCACAACTTAGTGGGACGCTCTTTCAAAATAAACAATAAAAATAGGACTGAGGGTGTAGCTCGGAGGTAGAATGCCCCTGGGTTCAATCCGCAGTGCCACAAAAAAACCCCAAAAACCTTATTCTACAGTTTTCTGTAGTTTTCATGTTGAGTTACATGGGAGCGGCATGGCCTTGGTCCCCCCCCCCCACAGCTGCATCTAGCGGGGGCTGCTGGGTGGGGGTTACCTGTGAAGGCCTCGGGGTCAATGAAAATCCACTCGATGGTTTGCCCGTCTTCCTGACTCAGCTGCAGGTTGATCTCACTGGTGCTATAGGTCTGAGACCTGGGGTCACGGGGGAAGGAAGGTAAAATGGAGAGAGGGGACACCGACTGGTGGTCACAGACAAGGCCACCTGTGGGCAGCTGTGGGCATTTGGCTTCAAACACTGCAGCCCCACGCTTGTGAGTTCTCCATAATGTCCTGGTGGTGAGGTGTGGAGGGTAGGAACAGGGCGGGGGTGACATGGGCTCTTTGGGGACCGAGATGTTCGAATCCAAAGGCTTGGAGGCGGCCACTCAGGGCTGTTGCCTGCCCAAAGGGCCCAGGTCACTCTGTGTTTGTCCCTCCTACTGCCACCAATGACTATAATCCGTGTCTACCAGGAGGGGACCTCTGGGGTCTGATCAGAGAGGGGCCTTCCTACTAGGTTTCCCTGCAAAAAGATGGCTCCTTTAAAATACAGGAAGACCTCCCCGCTGGGTGAGGAGCTGAGACCCAGACCCCAGGTGTGGCTGGCTCAAACATGGGTTTCTGGCCAGGCTCCTTCCCCTGGACAGCCCGCCTCCGTGCCTGTGCACGGGATTGCGTGTTCTGTTCTCACCCATGAAACCCAGACTTAATTTCTCCTTTGGGGCACAGACTGGGAAACTGAGGCAGTGAGCGGGATGAGTGACAGGACTGGGACTTAGCAAGGGGGGCTGGTGCCTTCAAGGGTCTCCACCTGGGAGCCGGGCCCCTCCCCTCTAGGCAAGGCCAGAATGCCTGTCCCCGTCTTACGGCAGCTCCTTAAATCTCCCCCACCCCGTAAGCCGCCTCACTGGAAGACGAGGGAGCAGTTCTGCCAGTCGAAGGGGAAGTAGGTGACGGAGATGGAGCAGGAAGAGCGGAAGATGGCGGGCGGCAGCCAGGTGATACAGCCATCCGGAGACACGAGCGTGTTGCAGTAGAGGGCCACCTCGAAGACACCGTCGATGCTACGTGCACAGGCCAGGCTGAGGGCTCCGACCCCACGGCCCACTGCAGCCCTCTGCCCTGTGTGGAGAGATGCCTGGGACGCCCCGCCCCCGCCTGCCACACCCCTAATAGATCCTGCGCCCCCCACTGTCATCCCCACCCCGACAGACTCCCCCAGGCCCCACCTCCTAATCTGCTTCTCTTCCTCTGTGATTTAATAATAATAACAACAATAATGGCAATAATAGAGCCTAATACTGTTAAGCTCTTGCAACGATGCACTAGACCCTAAGCTAAACACTTTCTGTGCCTGTCCTGCCGACTCCTGACAGCCCCTCTCGAGGGAGTCACCGGCCCCAGGTTACGGGAGGAGAGTGGAGTCAAGTCAGCTGCCCCGGGGTCAGAGTGCCCCCCTCTCCCAGTCTCCTGTTCTGCTGAGTCCTGACCCTGGCCTCCCTGGCCCCCCGCCCCGGCCGCGCCCCTTCTCACTTGTTCTCCAGCACGATGTCTGGCCGCCACACCATGGTGGACGGCACCCTCAACACCCACAGGCCCTCATAGTCACTCGGGTCCCAGCGCAGACGGTAGTCACACCACTGCTGTTGGGGGAGGGGAGGCACTTGCCAGGCCTCTGCTCACAGTCCCCAAGGGTGGAGGCGGGGGGGGGGGCAGGCAGCTCTCAGGGGGCCGGGGCAAGAAGGGCAGCGGGGCGGCCTCTTACCATCTCTATCCAGACGTTGGTGGTGAGGGCCTCCTCTCGCTCATTCTAGGGGTGCAGAATGGAGGGCTGAGCCCCTCACACCTTTTCTTTCCCCAGGTTCTAGTCCCCTGGGTCACGGATGGGACAAGAGGGGCCCAGAGTCTTGGGCAGTGCCCCCCAACTCTGGGGTGTCCTGAGCCCCAGCCCCGGCCTCCACTCTCTGCAGCTCACCAGGGAGATGAGGTTGGTGAGGGTGAGCTTCAGGCTGACGTTGACCACGTCCGAGTCCCGTTCTGCTGGCCGCAGGTGGGGGTCATAGCTGCGCATCAGGTCGGCCAGCAGGCGGGCCTCCTGGTTCAGGCCCTGGGTCCCTGCAACAGACAGCCAGAGCCGCCATAGCCCACCAGACCCTCCGCCCCCGAGGCCGCGAGTCCCTGCTGTGCCCTCCCAGATCCCGATCCCCCGTGTCACACCCAGGTGTACAGCCAGCAGGGTCAGGAGGAACAGCGGCCCCAGGCCCCTGTGCATGGCGCCTCTGCTCTCTCAGTGACCCAGTGGGACGGCAGCTCCTCAGGTCTAGAGAGAAAGAGAGGGAGAGAGAGAGAGAGAGAGATGGGCTCCGGTGTCTTGTGACAGCCTACACTCCCACCCTGGCCAGGCCAGCCCGTGCAGCTGTCTAACCACAGCATGGTCAGCTGTCTCAGGAGGCACACAATGCCGGGCTCAGGTTACCTGGGTCCGGAGGGACAGGGGCTGTCTGTCCCGACAGAGAAGGACCACCGCCAGCCCAACCTCAGTGCAGCTGTCCCAGCCCTGCGCCTGTTTTCCAGCTGGGGGCTCAGGACAGAGCCAGGGACAGACGAGTGTCAAGTGTCGTGTCTTGTCGGGGAAGGGGAGACTGGGGCGGGGCTGACAGGGCCCCCTCCTCCTGCTCCCTCCGGGGCAAGGTCTGGGAGGTGAGGAAGCTGGGGCAGGCAGGAGGCTCCCCGTGACATGCTTGAGGACACCAAATCTCTGCCACCTTCCTGGGCCACTCCGTTGGTCTGAGAGAGAGGGTAAGGTGCCTAGAAGAAAAATACACAGGGGCCCCAGGCTTTGACATCTCAGTGTAGCCTGCACTCAGGGCCCCCTGTGCCCGGAGACGGGGACACAGACCTGGCAAGAATTGAAATTAGGGTGACAGAGGAGGATCTGGAACTTGGGGTTCTTGTGATTAGGATAGCCCCTACCTAGGGGCTCCTTAGTGGGGCCTCAATATTTATTTATTTATTTTTTGCAGTACTGGGGATGGAACCCAGGGGCATTCTACCTCTGAGTTACACCCCCAGCCCTATTTTTTATTCTTTATTTTGAAATAAGGTCTCACTAAGTTGCAGAGGGCCCCACTCAGTAGCCAAGGCTAGCCTCAACCTGCGATCCTCCTGTCTCATCCTCCCAAGTACTGGGATGACAAGCGTGTGCCACCACGCCTGGCTCTCAATATTTATTAAGTCATCCAATGGAGTTTGGAGGCCCCTGCACGTGGCAGGCAGTGCCCAAGCTGTTTGTGGGAGCTCATAGTCCCCTGGGACAGGCAGCCTGTACCCCCTCAGAGTCAGGTGAGGGGGCCAGAAGGGAAGGAAAGACTGGAAAACGAGCCCCATCTCCTTGGAGGTTTGTGGTTGGAACAGGGCGGGCTGAGGCTCCTTTGGGAGCCGGCCCTGGTGTCGGGCTGTGGCCAAGCTGCTCCAGCCACAGGCCTGCAACATCTATTCCTAGCAGACAGGTCAGCGTGTCTCAGGACATGGGCAAGAAGAAAGACAGGAGCCCGTGAGTGCCTCCACTCCTCAGGCTGTCTCTGGTGTCTTGGGGGACAGGGCAGAGGGGCCCCCAAGGGCCCCAGTGGATGGTGTCTGCTGCACTTTAAGTTTTATGTTGTTGTTAGTGTTGGGGAATTGAACCTGGGGTGGCCTACCACTGAGTTACACTCCCAGCCCTTTCTTGTCTGTCTTTCTTTCTTTCTTTCTCCTTCCTTCCTTCTTTCTTTCTGTTTTCTTTCTTTTCGTGTGTGTGTGTGTGTGTGTGTGTGTGTGTGTGTGTGTGTGTGTGTTACTGGGGATTGAACCCAGAGGGAGTCTACCTCCAAGCTACAGCACCAGCCCGATTTTATTTCTTATTTGCAACAGGGTCTCACTAGGTTGATAAGAGACTCACTACTTGCTGAGGCTGTCCTCCAACCTGTGATCCTCCTTTCTCAGCCTCTCAAGTACTAGGATTACAAGCATGTGCCACCACACCTGGCTTTTATGCTTTATTTTGAAACAGGGTCTCACTAAGTGGCGGAGGGTTTCATTAAGTAGCTGAGGCTGACCACAAACCTGCAATCCTCCTGTCTCAGTCTCCCCTGTTTTTTTCTTTTGAAACAGGGTCTTTGCTAGGTTTCTGAGTCTTACAAAGTTGCTGGGGCTGGCCTTGAACCTGTGATCCTGACTCAGTCTCCCAAGTACCAAGTACTGGGATTACAGGTGCAAGCCACCACCCCACTTATCTACAGCACTTAAATACGCACTTGAACCGAGGCAGGCCCTGTCCTTGGAGACCCAGGGGAGTTTAGCTCAGAGCCCAGCCCCCTACAGGGCCTTGGCTCCCTCCTGTCCTGCCAGGACTCCATGGGATGGGGGAGGGAGGTCATGGCGGCACCTGTCATCTCTGCCATTGATTGCTTTTCCACTGAGCTATCTTGAGGGTGACTCCTGTGCTGTCCTTGGGGTGGGGTCTGCTCCTGGCTGCTGCTTCCTTTGGCACCCCCCCATCCCCGGTGCTTCAGTCTCCTGTGAGACCCACTTTCCCGGGAGTTTCCAAAGCCAATGGCCCTTCCCACCTCTGAGACCCCTTGCCTATGCACATCGCCCTATGGTGGACCCCAGACTCAATTTCCTTGCCCCTTCTTGCAGAACAGTATCCCCATCTCTCTGTACCCCTTCATCTTTGCCAGAGACCAGAGACTTACAGTCAGGAAGCAGCGCTAAGCTGAGGCCCTTAACACCCCAATCCCCGCCCCACCCCGCCCCGCCCTCCCCACCCCAGGCCCAGGGGCCAGTCCTGACTGGGAGAAAAAAGGAGGGACAGAGACTGATTCCCTGTGGCAGGGATTGTGCTGCCCCTGGGGGGATGAGGATTTGGGCTCCTGTCTCCTCTCTGCTCTGGGAGAGAGGGCCGAGAAGCCTCCCCAGGATTCTCAGGGGTGGAGCTTCCCGGACGGGTCAGGTGTAGAGGGATAGCCGCACGAAGAGAGTCATCTGTGGACATCGCCAGTCCAGCAGCTGCTTCTCCTTTGCCACATCCTATTATTATAGAGGCTGGAAAGAGCTAACATCGTTCCTCGGTACCCAAAAAGGATGGGGTCCAGGCCTCCCCCACCCCCAGATACCCAAATCTGCCAATGCTCAAGTCTGTTATATAAAATGGTGCAGTAAGCTGGACATGGTGGGCACACCTGTAGTCCTAGACCTTGGGAGGCTGAGATAGGAATATCGCAGATTCGAGGCCAGCCTTAGCAATTTAGCAATTTAGGGAGACTCTCAGCAATTTATGAGACTTTGTTTAAAAAAAAAAAGGACTAGGGGAGGTACTAAACCCAGAGTTCAAGCCCCCATATCCCCCCAAAAGTGTGGTATTTGCATATCACCTATGCAATCCTCCTGTATACTGTATTAATTTATATTTATTTATTTATTTATTTGCAGTACTGGGGTTTGAACCCTGGGTCATTCTACCTCCAAGCTATACCCCCAGCCCTATTTTTTATTCTTTATTTTGAAACAAGGTCTCACTAAGTTGTGGAACTCCTCACTAAGTACCTGAGGCTGGCCGCAAACCCGCGATCCTTTTGTTTCAGCCTCCCAAGCACTGGGATTACAAGCATGCACCACCATGCTTGGCAAGCTCTCATATACTTTAAATCATCTCTAGATTAAATATAATATCTAATAGGTGTAAATGCTACGCAAATGTTTTTAATGCTGTATTGTTTAGGGAATGACAAGAAAAAAAATCTGCATGTATAGTACAGACACAATTTTTTCTCCCACATATATTCAATCTGTGACCGATTGAATCCACAGATGCCGAATCCATGGATATGGAGGTGGAGGGCTGACGTTACTTCTCTTCCAGGCTCCCTTGAAGGTTGAGGTGGCCATGTGATGTGTTGACCCATGGGATTCTGCAGGGTCACCTGCAAAAAGAAGCCAGAAATGGCTGGTCGCTTTTCTGCCTGAACATAGATGTGAAGTGTGGAGTTATGACAGTCAGCTTGCTCCCTCAAGGCAACAAGCGTAGGGAACCAATATGCCACAGAGGCAGGAGCCTGGGTCCTGTACAGCTGTGCTGGACAGCTGAGCCAGGGAGGCCACCCCTACCTCTGACTCTTACTATGTGAGAAAAAAGGAAACCTTATTATTATTATTATTATTATTATTATTATTATTATTATTATTATTTTGTGGTGCTGGGGATTGAACTCAGGGGCATTCTACCTCCGAGCTACACCCCCAGCCCTATTTTTTATTCTTTATTTTGAAACCGAGTCTCTCTAAGTTGAGGAGTTCCTCACTAGGTAGCTGAGGCTGGCCATGAACCCGGATCCTTCGGTCTCAGCTTCCTGAATGCTGGGATTACAAGCGTGCGCCACCATGCCCGGCTCGAAACCTTATTTTTTTAAGCCCTGCCTGCAGTCATTGGGTTTTCTGTTCCTTGCAGCCCAATGCATTCCCAACAGATTCTCACCCTCTGGTTTCCCAGGAAGCTGAACGTGTGACCTGTGTGACCTCCTGGCAGGGAAGGAGATGGAATTCCGTGTCAACCAGAGGGGAGCAGTCCGGCCAGCACCCCAGGCCTGCCCCTGGGGGTTGTCTGTCTGGCAGGTCCACAGTCAGCTGAGCGAGATGTGACACAACTGAGGAATCCTGGGGCTGGACCAGGATCCGCTGCCCACAGCGCCACCATGCAGCGGGGAGAAGCAATGAGCATGGCGGGGGTCCTGGAATCAGGCCTTCTCTCATTTCTGTGCAGAGACAGGACACTCCCTGAATTGCTGAATGGTTCTTGGGGAAATTCTGGACTTGCTGATTGTCTGATGTGTGTGAGTTTAAGCTGGATTTCCTTTTTGGGGGAGGGAATTAAAGTTCTGCACTTTGGCTTGTGGACAGTTCATATGGGGAGGCAGAAGTAATTAGGGTGGGCTGTGGTTTTAAATGTTTTTTTCTTTTTCTTCTCGACATCTAAAGATTAAAAACTTTACCTGTTGTCTATCAGAGCTAATAAGGTCACCAGTTCCCTCTGAGGGAAATGGATTGATCCATAAAGACCTTGAACCTGTTCATCAGAAGGTGAATAATTAGGTTCAATGTACCCTGGTTCCATCTCTGATGGCACCTATGCCGGGTTTGGATGCAGGAGACCTGAGCACGAGCCCTTTGGGGACTCCAAGAGACCCATCTTCTGTGACCCAGACCCAAAAATAAAGAGTGGATTAAATAACTACTCCTTAAGTAATAAGATACAGGTAAATATTTATATATATTTAGTGGTACTGGGGATTGTGCACAAGGGTATTCTACCACAAAACTATACTACCTTAACTTAAACTTTAAAAAAATGTTTTGTTTTTTTAATTTGTGTGTGTGCATCTCCAGCCCCCCCCTTTTTTGTGTGGTACTGGGGATTGAACTCAGGGGGGTTCTACCTCCGAGCTATACCCCCAGCCCTATTTTTTTATTCTTTATTTTGAAACCGAGTCTCACTAAGTTGCGGAGTGCCTCACTAGGTAGCTGAGGCTGGCCACGAACCTGGATCCTCCGGTCTCAGCCTCCCAAATGCTAGGATTACAAGCATGCGCCACCACACCCAGCTTTTAACTTTGTTTTGAAACAGGGTCTCACTAGGTTGCTGAGTGTCTCACTAAGTTGCTGAGGCTGGTTTTGAACTTGAGATCCTCCAGTCTCAGCTCCCCAAGTACTGGGGATTACATGCGCTTGGCTAGGTAAATACCTTTACACCTACCAGATTCGATTTTCACAACATCCCGTGAGTAGGATGTACTCCACACACGTTTTGCAGATGAGAAAACCGAGGCTAAGAGACAGCTGTGGCTTACCTGAGGTCACACTCCTAGTGTAACAAACTACCCCAATGCCACCGCATGAAGCTCCAACTATTTATTACGTCACACAGTTTCTGAGAGTCCAGAATCCAGCAGCGGCTTAGCTGGACGGTTCTGGCTCAGGGACTTCACGGGGCTGTGATCCCATCTGGAGCCTCACGGGGCAGGAAAACCCACTTCCCGATTCACTCATGTGGCTGTTGGCAGGAGGCCTCAGTTTCCAGCTATGCCAGCCTCTCCACATGGCCTCAGCATCCCAGCTGGCTTACCAAGGTGAGATTGATCGAGCCCAGCTGTATTCTACCTCCGAGCTAGACCCTCAGCCCTATTTTTTTCCAGAGTCTCACAAAGTTGCAGAAGGCCTAGCTAAGTTGCTGAGACTGGCCACTAATCTGCTATCCTCCTGTCTCAGCCTCCCAAGTACTGGGGTTGCAGGCAGGCAGTGTCTTTTATAATCTAATCTCAGAAGTGGCCTGCTGTCACCTCTGCCTCATTCTATGGGTTACACAGACCAGCCAGGTACAGCGTGAAGGGACTACTCAGGAGTGCAAATGCCAGGAGGCGGGGATGGCTGCGCTATCTTGGAGGTGGGCCTGTTCCTGCAGCCTTGACCTTTGGCCCTTGGGATGGGATGGAGGGCTGCTTGAAGTTGCCAAATTCAGCAAGTGCAAACACGGGATGTCCAACTGAATCTGGATTTCAGATAAGGGATGAATAATTGCTTAATAAAACATGTACCCCAAATGTTGCATAGCAACCCTATTTTGGAGAGGAGGAGGTACTTGTGGCTGGCATTGGATGGTGCAGGCGACCCCAGGCTGACCAGAGCCTTGGCAGAAGCTAAGCCCAACCCTCCCACCAGCCCTCCGCTTCCCAGAGGGACCCAGACATGCAGTGGCCAAGGCAGAGGGATGAAAATACCATCCTGTGGCCCCTGCTGCTCCCACCCCTGCAGAAAACCTCCTCCCTGGGTGGGCCTTCAGAAGCCTGAGTTTGAGGGGTAGGTGGGAGGACAGGAACCGGGGGAGCCAGGAACAGACTCCTGCCTGCCGAGCCCTACCTCAGGGGGAGGGGCAGTGAGGGGTCTGTCTGTGGGACCCTCCCAGCGCTCTCTGGGCCCCTGAACAAACCCCCTGCCTCTGCTGGAATCCTCCAGCCTATCCACTCTCAGCCCTGTATTTATTTGCAAAGAAACCTCTGTGGAGGTGCTGCTCCCCCCCCACACCTTGAACTTGGCCCCAGCCTTGGAGGACCAATGAGGCCCCAGCTCAGGGCTAGGAGAAGCTTTCCAACGGGGTCCTCTCTCGGGCTGCTCCCACAGGCCCACCCTAGATGAAGCGCTTGTCCTTAACGTTATAGGAGTAGGGGTCCCCAGGGAAAGGCTGGGGTGGTGGCTGGTTGTAGGCGCCCTGCAGGAAGATCCAGGCCGCGCCCACCACCATGATGGGCGTCACCACGAACAGGCAGAGGCGGTCCACTGTGCGGGCCACCTGGTTCCAGCTGTCCTTCTCCTGGAAGTGGGGACAGACACAGTGGGTGAGGAGGGCCTTTAAGCTGCAGGTCTACACCCTCAAGCTGGGGCCTAGCAATGGAGGCAGGGCCTCGCAGTGGAGGCGGGGCCTAGCAATGGAGGCGGGGCCTGGTCACGGAGGCGGGGCCTAGCAATGGAGGCGGGGCCTGGTCATGGAGGCGGGGCCTCGCAATGAAGGTGGGGTCTAGCCATAGAGGCAGGGCGTGGCCTCCCTATGTCAGTGGGGCGGCTCAGTCTGGCAGCACATAGGACAGGGCAAGACTTCTGACATTGTCCCTGGCAAGGACTTAAGTTCATGGCCACAGGCAGGGCTGCTCGTTGTGTCTGGGTTTTTTTTTTGGGGGGGGGGGGTCCTCAGCTGCCCTCCTGCTTCACTGCGGGCTTAGGGGAGCTGAGAACAGAGGGCAGGCCTCTCTGATCGCTCTCTGCCTCCTCAGCCCCTCGGGGCTGCTGCGGGGCCTTATGCGAACTGGAAATGTGAGTCCTTCTCAAGGGAGAGTTTGAAAAAGTGATTTAATAGTGAACAACCTTTTAAACATCTGGCTCTGGAGTGGGAGACTTGGAGTTGGGTGGGGACAGAAATGACAGGCAGCTCAGAGGAAGGAGGTCCCTGGTAGATGCCTAGAGTGGCCCTGGCAGGGCAGTCCACGCGTCCTGTGTCCCTCAGTGTGCCTGGCCCATGCACTTCTCTGGGGCGACCACGCGCCTGGGAATCGGCACCCCCCATGAACCCTCACACCCAAGTTGGCACGGGTGTGCTGGGGCGACTGGTCACGCGCCCTTCAGATGAGACACACTTGATCAGGGTGCTATTTGGACCCCGTGGCCACTCACCTCGTTGTAACTGTTCTGGTCCTTCATGTGCTTCACGATGAAGTTGGCCCCATCCACAGCCGGCTTGAGCTCGCCGAGGAGCTCCTGCTGGGCCTGCTCGGAGCTCGCTGGGGGCTGGCCTGTGGACAGGGGCCACGGGAGGGTGTGAGGCCTGCCCCTGCCCACCTCCCACGGCTGGGCCAGACCCTCGGGCCACCCAGCACCCACGTGCGGTGGTGGGGCGCCGGGCCAGCCCGTGCCGCTCCGACTGCTTCTCAAACATGAGGTCACTGCGGGACTTGAGTGAGAAGTACTCCTCGGCCTTGGAGATGTAGCCCAGGGAGCTGCTCCTTCGGATCACCGAGCCAGGGCTGGGCGCCTCCTCTGCTGGGCGGGACATGCGCAGTAGCTTGGGCAGGGTCTCCAGGAAGAGCTTCAGCGGCCGAGGGGACACAAGAAAGGCCATTTTACAAATGTGGGGCAACCTTTACGAATCCGAATGCCCGTAGATCCATTCCTGGTGGCACAAACTGCTCCCTGGTCTGATTCTATCCTATATTTCCCTGCTTCCCAACGGGTGGACACTTAGGTTGCTTTCAACTCTCCCTCATTTTTCATAACAGAATAGAACTTAATCACTGAAGACAAATATGTAAAATAAAAAGGTACGATAATTCCCCAAATGCTGAGCTCTCTCCTCTAAGTGCTTGGAGCCCAAAAGGGTGGCAAAGCTACCCCCAGGGGTCCTGGAACAGCTTGCGGGCCCTGTTGTGCCCAGCAAACAAGGGCAGTCCTGTCCTGAGCACCCTGTTCCCCAGTCTTCACTCATCTCCTCCTTACTCCTTTATTATTTATTTATTTATTTATTTATTTATTTATTTATTTATTTATTTATTTATTTATTTTCTAATGCTGGGGATGGAACCCAGGGTCTTGCTCATGCTAAGCAAGCACATTACTACAGAGCCACATCCCTGGTGCCCCTCCTTCCTATTAATTACGGTATCACCATTATTTATGCTATGTAAGCACATTACCAGAGCCACATCCCTGGTGCCCCTTCTTCCTATTAATTACGGTATCACCATTATACAGCAGGAGAAAATCTTAAGCATACAGCTGATTTTATTTTTACAGTGGCATGCAATGGTGTAGTCACCACCCAGATGTGATAGCAGACATTATTCCCAAAAAGCTCCCCTCCCTGACGT
Source organism: Graphiurus murinus (assembly GCA_004027655.1). Lineage (NCBI taxonomy): Eukaryota > Metazoa > Chordata > Mammalia > Rodentia > Gliridae > Graphiurus > Graphiurus murinus. The sequence continues at coordinate 3,652 of PVLC010023867.1, read as the reverse complement.
GGTCTCCACCCGCAGAGGCAGCCCCCACCCTGACTTCCATCATCAAAGACTGGTTTGCCCATTCTTGACCTCCAGAAACAGACTCCCCTGCCAGGTGTGTTCTTCTGCACCTGGAATCTCTCACACACCCTCCTGCAGCGCACGTCTCCGCCCCTCCTCCCGAGCCCCAGTTCCAGCTTTGGGCTGTTGCCTGCGCTCACCTTCTTGACCCCGTTGGACAGCACGTGGGTGCTGGGCGTTCGGAAGTGGATGTTGAGCACGATGACGCAGATCACCACGACCATGGTAACCAGGATCATGCCAAAGAGCAGGAACCTGCGGGCACACGCACAGCCTGGAGCCCCAGGGGCGGGCGGGGCGGGGCGGGGCGGGCAGGCGGGCAGGCCTGGGCCACACTCACTTGCCGATGAGGGGGATGGCCATGGACGTGGCGGGCAGCCGCTTGGAAATGAGCAGCAGGAAGACAGACTGCGCCAGGAGCACGGAGATAGCCACCGACGTCTTCTCACCGCCTGGGGAAGCCAGACTCAGCCAGAAACTCCAGCCTGGAGCCCACAGGGCCCGCTGCGGGCCCCACCACCACTGTTCACACATCATAGGCCATGGCTCTGGGATGGCTGGGTTCAAATCCTGGCTCTGCCACTTACTAGCTGGGTGAGCTGGACAAGTAGCCCAACTTCTCTGTGCCTGTTTTCTCAATTGTTCAATGCTGTGAGAGTGTGTTAGACACACATCGCTCTACTGGCACTGGGTAAATGCTCAGAGAACACCCACTGTCACTGTGAGCGCACCCCTGCCATTCCACTGTCCTGAAGCACAGGGCTGTGTGTGTCAACCCTGCTCAGAAAGCTTGGGACATCCTCACAGCACCAGGAGGACACCCCAACATGAACTCTGCATGCCGGGACCCTGGCCTGCACTGCCCAGCCCTTCTCCCCCGAGCTCCTGCAGGGGTGTCTTCCCATCTGCTCAAGCTCCGCCTCCTCGGGGATCCGCCCCACTCCCACCCCTCCTAGTCCTGTGGACTCTACCCTGTCTGTGGTGGGCCAGAGCTGGCTGGCTCATCGTAAATATCCTAAAATTGTAAAATTGCTTCCTCCTGGGGCCAAGTGAGCCCACGCTGATTTTCAGCCACCCCTGTCCCCTTCGGGGTGCCAGGCCCATAGTCCCAAGGTGGTGACCACGACAGGCTGGTCTCTGCCCTGGCAGCAGGACAGTCTAGCCCCCTCCCCCGAGCCCGGGAAGCCCCTCAGGTAGTGTCTAGGAAGGACCCTGCCCTGGCCATTGGGGATATAAAGGGGTCATGGAGCCCCCCCACCCCCCGCGGCTCCCAGGGAAAGCAAGGAGCAGGGCTGCTGGGGCGCCGAGTGAGGCTCACTGTCGGCCGGCAGGTAGAAGACCAGGTTGACCATGAGGGAGATGAGCACGCAGGGCACCAGGATGTTGATGACATAGAAGAGGGGCTTGCGGCGGATGATGAGGTAGAAGGTGACATCCTGGTGGCTGGTGCTGTCCAGCAGGGCGCTGGGGTCCACGTTGACCCTGGCTGGCCGATGCACTATCTCCCACTCCCCGTTCTCTGAGGGGGCACACGGACATCTTGGGATCAGGCCAAGAAAGGGTGAGCCCGGGGGTTGTGGGGGCTTGGGGGGGAGTGAGGGGGCAAAGCCAGGCCTGTCTGAGGGCCCTAAAGGAGGCCGGGTGCCTGGGCCTTCCCGTCCTGTTTGTTGGTGTCTGTCCCTGGGGGCTGGGCTGGCACTTTCTGTCTCTGAAGGGAGTTTTTCTCTGGGACTGCTTTTTGTTTTTTCTTTCTTTGGAAAAAATAGAAGCTGAGGTCCTACTCCATTCAAATAAAGGACTGCGTTTTGGATCAAAAGGTATTATGAGGCAAAAATAGGTCATGTGCAGATTAGAGATAGAGTTTTGTTGTTTGTTTGTTTTTTTGCAGTACTGGGGATGGAACCCAGGGACATTCTACCTCCAAGCTACACCCCCAGCCCTATTTTTTATTCTTTATTTTGAAACAGGGTCTCACTAAGTTACAAAGGGCCTCACTAAGTAGCTGAGGCTGTCTGCGAATCCGGATCCTCCAGTCTCAGCCTCCCAAGTACTGGGATTACAATCGTGCGCCACCACGCCCGGCTGAGATGGAGTTTTTTAAAAAAAAATGTTCCCAGTTATTGAGCATGTCTTCATAAGTTAAAAATAAAGGGGAAAAAAAGCCAAGTTGCCATTAATTGGGCTACTTCCCCTCGGCCTGGGTCTTAGAAGTAACAGGATCTCCCTTTATATGTCGCCTGACAGGCGTCAAACAGGGGGCCCGCAGATCTGAGCCTGGTCACAGATTGGGGATAGAGTGACACTCACCCCATTGTCTGATACAGCTCGCACCCCACCGCACCCCTGGGCTTTCCAGGCACAGGAAAGACCAACCAGCCCTCCTCTGCTAGTGGCATTCACCCTCAGCAGCCCCCACTGCACCCCGAAGGGTCTTCTGGCCTGGGCAGGGCAGGGGGCGCTGCTCCTGCCCAGCTCTGTGGGGGTCTTTGTGGGTCAGCAGGGTGAGGTGGCTTCTCTGTGGGCGTCTGTGTGTATCCGTACATGTGGGTACGTGTGTGCCAGCATGTAGGGCCAGACGTCAGTGTGACTGTGTCTGCTCGGGGACCTGCCCGCCCCCAGGGCTGCAGAGCACCTGTGAAGGCCTTGCGGTCAATGATGATCCACTCCACCGGGTAGGTCCGGTTATTTTCTTCCTCCTGCTTCAGGCTCAGGGTGATCTCCTTGGCTGTGTACTTGAGCGAGCTGGGGGGGACAGTGGGTAGGAGACTCTGGGCCATTGGCCGGGACCCCTGAGGGGGTCAGGTGAGGGAGGGCCTTGCTGCAGACAGCGCGGGGCTCTGGCTGAGGTGCTGGTTCACCTCCGTCAGCCCCTGGCCGGGGCCCATGGGCGCACCTGAACTTGAGGGAGCAGTTCTGCCAGTCGAAGGGGAAGTAGGTGACGGAGATGGGGCAGGAGGAATGGAAGATGGCGGGCGGCAGCCAGTACACGAAGCCGTAGTCATAGACAAGCACGTTACAGGAGTAGGAAATCTGGAAGGAGCCGTCGTTGCTGAGGACAGGGACAAAGACCTCTGTGAGCACTGGCCAGCTTGGAACTGGCAGGGCGGGGGAGGCAGCGGGGAAGCAGGCAGGAGCTTGGGGGCTGGGAGAGGAGGCTGAGGACTGAGGACCCCCAAGGGAGGGGCCAGGGAGGGGTCCACTCAACTTGTTCTCCAGCACAATGTCTGGGACCCACACCATGTCGGGGGGCAGGCGCAGGACACTGATGTTCCCAAATTCACTGGCATTCCACTGGAGCCGGCTGTCAGTCCAGCCCTGGAAACCCCAAAGGCACATCAGCAGTGGGTTCGACTGCTGTCCAGCCCCCCCGGCCCCGCCCATGTCCCTAGGGGAAGACCGAACGGGGTCGGGGCTCTGTGACTTTTGAGGTTTGGAGAAGACAGGTAAAGAGTGAGAACTCAGGTCTGCCGTGGACAGCTGTGTAGGATGCGCACACGTCGCATTATTTCCATGGTGGACAGATTTGTCTGTTTTGCAAACTTTGGACAGCTCTGACACTTTCATTAGAAGGCTAATAGGTATCGTGGCAGAA
>PVLC010023866.1:0-25244 GCA_004027655.1 Graphiurus murinus | reverse complement strand
GCAAAGGGGAAATTGTCAGAGGAAGACAAGAAAATAGTCTGTTCATGGGGGCCTTTGTAAGGATGCAAACTATGAGACAGGGAGCCACTGGGGGGTTTTGGGAGACAAGAGCCACAATCTGATTGTGTGGTCATGAGGCCACATTTGCTGTTATGTTGTGGATACACTAACAGAGGGCAAGTCTGGAAGCCGGGGGATACATTTTGCATGAAAACTGATGAGAGGTAGGACAGAGGTGGCACCCACAGAAGTGGTAAGGGAAGGCTATACTCTTGGACACACCTTGAAAACAGTGCACAGAATTTCTTCTTAGACAAGACTAGGGTTCCAAATTTACACTAGTTCTCTAAGAAAAATATTGCTCATATTTTTATGAACTTGTTAGATCTCAATATTACTTTGTTTTGTTTTGTCTTGTCATACTGGATTTGAACCCAGTGTCATTGGGTTTTGTCTTTGTTTTGTTTTGTCTTGTCATACTGGATTGAACCCAGTGTCATTCTACCTCCAGGCTACACCCCCAGCCCTTTTATTTTGAAATAGAGTCTTGCTAGGTTTCCGAAAATCTTGCTAAATTGCTGAGGCCAGTCTTAAACCTGTGATCCTTCTGTCTCAGCCTCCCAAGTATTGGGATGACAGGCATGCACTGCCACACCTAGCTTGATATTACTTTAGACTCTTCTGATTTGAAGCAGAATGTGTTTGGCTAAAAATGAGAGGATATGCCACATTGATTCTGCAATTGAATATCATAAGAAAGAGAATGCTTTCCAGATTATCTTATTGTATGCTGGAAAAATATTAGCTGCCAAATGATGTATTATTGAAAAATTTCTGACGTACATGGAAATTGCTTTTTCTCTACTCAGATTCTATCTCTTTTACATCTATAACGGTAGCGTCTACTAAATTTTTGTATATTCCTCTATTTTCAAATATATGTTTGTATTACAGCTATTTCTTGATATGTATTTCTCCTCCATCTGACTCTAAATATTATCTCATTCATTTTCATGATTTCTTGGCCCTACGACACAGCCTTGAATTAAGTATTATTAAATAAGTTTGTGACTGACTGAACCAATTCTTCATATAGTTAGCATACACTGCTTTAAAACTTAGACTAGATCACGAGATGACCGGATCTGTCCTATGATTTTCAGTGCTCTAAAGCTGTTGCTTTCAAGGTTTGGCTTGCATTAGGACACCTTGGAGAGTGTAGTAGAGGTAGATTGCTGGGTTCTATACACAGAATTTCTGATTCAGTGAGTACTATGGTTAGGTACAGACTATTACCTGAAGAGCTCACGTATTAATGTTCAAAGTCATAAGGGTTGAAATCCCATTAGTAGATAAATCCATTTTAATGGATTTACTGGGTGGTAACCTAGGTGGGTCCCTGGGGGTGTAGCCTTAGGGACTATGCTTTGTCTTTGAATCCCTATGCTTGCTTGTGCTTTCTTGCTTCTGGGCTCCATAAAGTGAGAGCAGAGTCCTTGCTTTCTCCTTTTCTCTGCTTTCCACCACCATGCCCTAAGCTCTGCACACCCAGCCTGATGTGGACTGAACTCCAAAAGCTCCAAAAGAAAAAAAACTCTGAGCAAATCAATCTTCCTTCCTCTGAGCTGTGTGGCCAGTTATTTTGGATTATAGCTATGAGAATGTTGACTTAGTGGGTATGAAGTTGGGCTTGAAAAATTGCATTTCTGACCTGTTTCCAGGTAATACTAAGGTGGTTGATCCAGGAGCTATCCTTCCAGGACCACTGTCCTGAGGCCCTCCATTGGAGCTGTCTATAGAAAAATAATTAAAGTAGTGGCAGGATTATACAATATAAAGTATCATTTTTAAATGTACTTTTATTGGTGTGTTATGGTCTCACATCATAATGTATATCATGTTGACTTTGTAGGCACCATGAATAAGTTTTCTTTGTAAATTATTTTGTTCATGAGAGAAAAGTTATATCATACCAGTTATATTTATGAAAAATGGGGTTTATTTTAAAGTTTTATTAATTGTCTAAATTAGAACAGGAAAGATGGAAATTCAAGGCAGCCCCACACACTGATCTTCCCATTTCCTTTCTGCTTCTTATTTTCTCGTCACTTTTTCAGGACCAATTCTGCCATTTTCTTCTTTCTTGATTCATTCTCTTACTACAATTCATTCACCTTTCTTTGTTTTCTCCAGTCCAAATCCGAGAGAGAGATTTATCATCAGTTGCCTGAAGAGAACCTTCCTTGAGGCCACTTCAGAGGCAGAAGTATAGGGGCCTGCAGATCCATTTAGTGGTCACCCAGACTTAAAGGCCATCCCAGCAGCCTCCCCCTCACACCAGATCCACAGGAGAGCCACAGCTACTAGAAAGGGCTGTTGGACAATTAGGCCCCTGTGACAGACATACCCAGAAGTCTTCCTAAAATCCTAGGGAAAAAGAAAAGTAAACAGTAAGTGTATTGCCTAATTAATAAGAGGTGCAGGACTGCAAAGAGATATAACCATTTTAGAAAAGGGTTAGGAGTCGGGCGTGGTGGCGCACGCTTGTAATCCCAGCACTTGGGAGGCTGAGACTGGAGGATCCGGGTTCGTGGCCAGCCTCAGTTACCTAGTGAGGTACTCTGCAACTTAGTGAGACCCTGTTTCAAAATAAAGAATAAAAAAATAGGGCTGGGGGTGTAGCTCGGAGGTAGAATGCCCCTGAGTTCAATCCCTGGTACCACAAAAAAAAAAAAAAAAAAAAAAAGGTTAGGAAAGCAAAAGGTATTAAATTTTACACTATTTCCTAGTTATGAAAATTATAGGACTCTCTAATTACAAAATAAACAAGGTTGAACTACAGAGACAGCATGTGGATCTGCTTTTGGACTCTCTTGAAATTCACGTGAGGAGCACTATCAAGGAAAACCTATGAGGAGTTACGTGGTGCTGGAGGGTGCCTATGCCTAGGGGGACCTCAGAAAGTGGATCCCTTGCAAACTTGGCTCCAGGATGTTAATCTCTTTTTCTTTACAAATGTAAATCATTGTTATTATTCCTGCTGAGAAAAACTGATGGTGATTAGCTGATCTCTTTCTTAAAAATAAAGATTCAAATACAGGGAAGATGTTTATTCTGTCATGGTATGTGGTCTGCAGATACCATTGTATTTTAGGGCTCTGGGAAAGAGGACTGATTATGCTCATTATGGATTTTTTCCCCCGTAGGATCCAGCTGCAAGAGAACAGGTGGTCATCTGCTAAGGTATTTCTACCACATCTTTCTGAATTTGTTGGAAAGACAGTCACTGGCTCAAGACATTCTGTGTACAGAACTTTGCTCTGTGATCAGTTATGAACTTGATCCCCGCTATTTGAATAGAACAGGATCTTGATTTTCTTTTGTCCTGTCTGAATAGCTTTGATTTAATGTTGAGACTAAAAGACAAATTGAATGAATCTTGCTTCTTTTCTCTCTTGGAATCAATTACCTCTGCTCAAATAACTGACTTTGGGAAGCTTTAGGGCATGCAGTAAATTCATTTACATACTCTCAAGAAATGATTAGCATCCTAGTGGAGTAGTAGAGCACCAAAGAGTGATGTACCTAACTGCTTTTTATCTCTGCAGCTCTCTGATAAATCACAAGGGTCCCTGTGTGTTGAACTGGGTACACTGGTCTCTTGCGGTATGTGGGAAGAAAACTTGCCGAGTTAATGAACTGTGGCTGAGCAGGAAGAAAATGAGAGCAGCATAATGAATAAAGCTAAGGTTCTTTGTTCCTCTCTCCAAGTCACCTCTTTACCCGGAGACCACTCAGACTCATCTAGGTCAAGACCCAAAGAGAGTAAACTGCTTCTGTTTAATTAGTACAGGTCAAGTTCATAGTATTTTCTTTTGAACCTGTGGCTCCTCATAAAAAAAAAAAGAGCTGACCACAGTGTAGCCCTCTGGATATGAATATGAAATTATGAAATAGAGCATCATTGCATTATATATCCCAAACATGTACAAATTCTGCTTTGATTTTACACTTACTTTGTCCTTTTTTCCACTTAATTTTCTAGTACACTGCACAGCTATGCTAATTTGGCACGGATGCTAAATATAAGGTCAGAGCATCTCACTTTGGTCTTTTCTTGATTGCTTATCACCTTTCCTGAATGCCATTTCTATTTACTCTATGCATCTGATCTCACATCGGCACTGCATCCCCTTGGCAGGCTGGTGTTCTTGTTTTTCTCTCTTTCCAAGCAGCTGTTCAATAATTTCACATGACATAATGTAAATGTATTTCCTATTCATGAGGGAAGAAAGTGAGTCCCCATAATCTCAGCCCATCTTCCACCACGGAATTCTTTTATCCAATGATCAGAACAGGTCCTGTATTATTTTGCCTGTATAATTTCTGTTGTAGAAAGACATTTTGAGGAGAATTGCACAAATATTTATACTTTTCCTGTTCTTAGTCATGTGGCACATTCATGATACATTTTACAAGTCATTTCAATATTTATTATAAACCAATGGTCTCATTCCCTGGCTTCTCATTCATTGACACCTGCAAATAATCAGTGAAGATAATGAACACATGAATAGACACTGCTCTACATAAATTAACTTGAAAGCATTTTAGTATGGAATAGATGTGGAAAAATTACACTTCTATGTGTAACTTTTATGTAAGAAAAATCAGAGGGCCCTCCAGGCTTTTAATGCAATTCTTGGTTTGTGCAGGTGATTAAAAAATAGAGTAAAAGTTAAATATTAAGATGCTTTGGCTTCAGTTTTTGGCATGCAAAAAAATCTCAGTGGTCCCTGAATGGGAAACAACATTAACCAGTGTGCTGTGGTTCTGTCTAAACAACTTCTAACACTACTTTGACTTGAGGTTTTAAATACCATATGGTAAATTCATAAACACTTTGAGCGAGCAGGTTTTTCTGAGAAGTAATATGAGATTACCACCTACCTGAGACTTAGGGAAATCAAAAAAGACATGCATTTTCTGGATGCCTGGCTTTGGTTAGTGATATTTGGAAATTCTGCCAGGAGCTATTTAAGAGTTTTTATGTCAGTGCCTGACAAAACAAAAACAAAAACATTCAAAATATAGGCAGTATATGTTTTCTAAAGAACTGCTATGCAATTATAAGAATGGACTTGTGAATTTATTTATCATGTTATGTTTTTAAAATATAAATCTGTTGCAATAACAATTAGCTGATGTACAATTTCCAGAGTTACATTTTAGAACATAAATGTGATCTTGTCAAATCTCTGATTAAGAGCCAACTAACTATAGGAAAAAACTTAATCTCTAAGTCTTAACATCTAATTCTTCATGTCCTGGCTCCAGTGTATTTTTTGAATTTAATTTTTTTTGTCATGGATATTACAAATTATTATGTAGTCCTTAAGGTGACCATTTCATTGTATTTTCTTTTTCCTCAATCTAGGACTCGTATTTATATTTATAGTTTAAAACTGAAGAAATTAAATAAATAATTACTGGCACAGCTATCTCTATCTCCTCAACTATGAGTTGTGCAGTTAAAGGTCCTCATTAAAATACATCAGATGTTTAGATCTAACCATTAGTGTTCTCCAAGGAGTCAGATACACAGTAGAATCTGAATATATAGTTGTTTAAAGAAAGAATAAGTGGGTAAATTAACTATATCCACCCCAGACTTCATATGTACACATTTAATTTCCAGAATATATAGTTTGTAAAGTAATATGTCTTTTCCAAATGCAATAACTTCTGATTTACTCAGAGGTCAGATTGGCATCATTCCCCAGGAGCATCTAACATTATGAAATTGTTTTCCCACTAACACTATATTTTATGATTTAAAAGGAAACTCTTATATTTTAAATCTAGAGCTAAAGTTAATTTTATTTCATACCCATAACTTCAAAATTTTGGAGAGATTTTTACAACTAAAATATACATAGATTTTATATATAGCCAGCACACTGGAAAGACAGAGAAGGGATAAATAGCGATGGGTTTGAACAACGACAGCTGAGACTATGAAACAAAATATATGCTGTATTATACATTTTGAAACAAGGAAAGTTAACAATGGATATTCTGAGTCATCAAAGAAAAACTATGTATACACTCTCAAGAGGAAGGAAAGAAATATATTTTAAAACTCTTCCATGATAATGGTTAAAGTAAATAAAGACTGCCTGCCTGCCTGAATTTTAAATTTAAATATATTTCTAGGAGATTTGTGTGAAATGCCTCATTGTTCTAAGATGCCAGAGAGGTGGGGAAAATACAAGCTGGCAGTTGCTGAAGTGACTAAGCAGACATTGCCAGAATGTACAGATTCTTCTGAACTTTTAATGGATTCAGGAAACTAAAGTAAGGCAGATTTGTGAACATCTTCAGCTCAGAAACTGTTATTTACTCCTGCATAGGCTAATACAGCTCATCGTGGAAAAGTCTAAGATCTGGTCATGATGTGACAGAGAGCCCAATCAACTGAATGCAGATGATTACATCCACAGGACTATAGCAGAAAGCCCCAACCCAGAGATACAGGAAATGGCTTTAGACACACCTCGAGGACAGGCTTTATGAATAATTTGTTCAACTTGATATATACCTCATGCTAATCACAGGATCTAGCACACAACAGGTCCTAAGTAAATATCTATTGAATGAACAAATGACTTATACAAATATCAAAATAGGAAATAGTAATTAATTACTGTCTTATAGCTGCAGCTAACTGACCTGCTACCATTTGGGTATAATAAACAGAGTCACTGGAAAATGTCAGCAAGAGAAGCTGATACATTACCCCACCATGAAAGAGATCAAAGTATACACATATTTTTTTTAAAGAAAAGTTAGAGATGCAAGGAAATAATGGTAAAATTTTTATGTGTGTTTTTAAACTTAAGTTCAGGAAACATATAACATGTAAGATAGGTCTATTCATTCATTTTATGGTACTAAAAAAGTCACATATCGACACTTAGTTATATTGAATATAAAGGCAAGTTAGCATGAAAACCAACCATGTTAACTGTTAGACAAAGTAGTTATATGCCCTTGGATGAGACATCTTTCATTGTAATTATTTCCATAGGTAATCTTTACTCTCTCAATAAAGTGAAAAAAAAAAGAGCTAAAAATATTTATATCTTATTTTTATTTGCAAAACACAGCAAACAGAAATGTTATTTAGAGACATTTATAGGATTATAGAAGCCAAAATGATGAAGATTGGGGGTAAAAATTTACTAGAAGGAACGAGCTTTGATTACTATGAGAATTGTGAAGGTGCTTTTGCTTTATAAGCATCATATTTCCCTACTCAAGAACCCTTTACAGAAGGTGAAGTTTAATGCTTTCTGCTAGGCAAATCCAATTACTTTATTCAAAACAGAATCTCATTGTATATATAAAAATTAGTTATCCATACTTCTTAGGGAAAATTTGGAAAATAAAATAAGTGGTAAACATGTAAACCTACTACTTAGACACCAATTTTGTCATGTTGTGTTATATTTCTTTCTTATACTTATCTTTTCTACCTTTTATTTTTATTTATTTATTATTTTTTTGCAGCACTGGGAATTGAACCCAGAGGCATTCTACCTCCAAGCTATACCCCCAGTCCTATTTTTTTATTCTTTATTTTGGAACAGGATCTCACTAAGTTGTAGAGAGCCTCACTAAATAGCTGAGGCTGGCCACGAACTCAAATCCACTGGTCTCAGCCTCCCAAGTACTTGGATAACAAATGTGCGCCACCATGCCAGGCCTACCTTTTAAATTATATGTAATCATATGTTTCTCAATTTTCTACTTCAAAATTTATTAAAATATTTTTTCTTGTTAGTTTATAGTCTATTATGAAAATGCTTCCTATTGACTTTGCTTCTGGTCAGGATGGAGCAACAGGATGTAGGAATACCACCTGGTCCTAAAGAAGCAAAAACTGGATATGAAACAATGGTTTTCAGGACCCTGGACAGATGCCAGTGAATGACAGCTGTTCCTGAGTCAGTTTACTGCCCTAGAAGAGTTTTCAGCACTTGGCACAGGGAGTCTCACACAGGAGAGGAAGTCTGACTTATTCCCTTCATTGAGAAGATAGACTAGAGGGTCCGGGAGGATTTATGCATTTAGAACTATCAAGGGAGAGTTCCAAAGGTGAAGAACTTTGCACATCTGCCACATCTTCCCCTCTAACAGTCAACATATGCTGTTGCCTCCTCAAATAGTCAATGATTAGCACATGTGAAGTTTAGGAAAAGTTTAGGAAAAGAGTCTTCCAACAGGGCTAAGGAGGAAAAACCAATACATTAAAATGATCCAGAACTGACATAGGTTTTATAATTAGAAAAAAAAAACTATCTATCTATCTATCTATCTATCTATCTATCTATCTATCTATCATCTATCTACCTATAAGTAGGTTTATTACAACTACATTCTTTATGTTACAAAAGTAGTAAAGCATGAAGGATATGTTGAGCAGCTTCAGAACACAAAAACTTCAAAGTCCAAGATAAAATAGGAAGGATGAATAGCAGCATATTAGATAGGCAGAAGAAAATATTAGGGATTTGATATAGCAATAGAATCAAGCCAAAATAGAAATACCAAGAGAAGAAAAACGAAACTAACTGAAAAAGGATACTGAAAAAATTAAGCTGAGTGACACCCAGCAACCTACTATATATGGAATTAGTATCAAGAGTACAGAAAAAAGAGAGAAAGTGATAGAGAAATACTTGAAGAAATAATGGATGAAATGTTTTCAAATTTGATAAAAAATATACCCCTAGTTCTAAAAATTCTAAAGAATTCTGATTAGAAGAAAAATGAAAAATGAGGTTAAGTGACATTATGACCAATATGCCCATAAAATGTAATAAAGAAAAATTCTTAACAACAGAGGAAAATGCAAGTTGCATATAAAGGAACAATGATAGTCATATCAGCAGATATCTTAGTGAAAATAGTGAAACAAAAAATATCTTTAAAATAAAAGAAGAACTTCCAATTTAGAGCTTTTTACTCAAAAAAGAAACTTAAAATTGAAGAGAAAATAAAGATTTTATAAGACATACAAGAAGTCTAAGGATTCATTGCTCAAAGACTACACTGTAAGATACATTAAACAAGTTTTTCAGGGCAGAAAAAAACAAAGATTCTAGGTAGAAATAAAGATTTATATAAACAATGAAGAGCCCCAGAAATGGTAAATACATGAGTAGTATGCAAGGTATCATCCTTATTTATTTCATTTTGTTTATATTTAGATCCTCCTCCTCCTCCTCCTCCTCCTCCTCCTCCTCCTCCTCCTCTTCACTATTGAGAATTGAGCTTGGGACCTGGTGCAGGCTAGATTGGTGCTTTATTACTTTTTAACAACAACAACAACAAAAGCAAAACTAATTTGTCTGAAGTTTATCTGGATAATATTGTGAATTTATTGATCTGGAAAAAATAGGGCAGTATAACTTTTATTTGACACTAAAATGAGTATAGAAGCTAAAAAAGACTGCTAAGAGATAGAACACAATGGAAACAATGAATATATAGTTGCAATAAAAACTGAATTACCTTAGAGAAAAGATTTATCTTATTATTTTTCATTCTATTTGGCCTGAATATGTGCCAATAATTTCTAGGAAATTTGCTGTGAAAAGGTACAAAATATGTAAACAATTGGCATAACATTTACAGAATATAAATTAAATTAATGTCTATGAAAGTGTATGTCATGAAGCAGCCAATGAATTACCATGTGTCAAATTGCATTTTCTATGTTTGTAAAGATGCATAAGTAAAGAATGGTTTGGGAAAGACATCTTCTTACTACGTTCAGCAAGTATTTAATAAGTGTCTACTTAGAGATAGGAATTTTGGTGAATACTATCAAGAGCCCCTTGTACATTGGAGGAACTCAGAGAGTAGATCTTTTTGCCCTTGAAAATGTAGGTTATGTTGAAATTGAAGTTCTTTTTTGTGTTTCAGAAGCAGAGTTCCTGCAAACTGTATGATTATAATTAAAGAGGATATTACTTCCTTTGTTTTCTCCAAAATGATTTTTTCCTTTTTTGGGGGCTGGGAATTAAACCCAGAGACATTATACCTCTGAGCTACAACCCCAGTCCCCCCACCCCATTTTAAAATTTGGAAATAGGGTCTCACTAAGTTGCAGAGAGTCTCACTACGTTTCTGAGGCTGGTATTGATCCTGCAATCCTTCTATCTTAGCCTCCCAAGTACTGAGATTATAGATGTGTGCCACTAGGCCCAGATCAAATAATAATCTTAAAGCGTATTGTAATATTGCCTTTCTTTCTCCCACAATTTACAGTAATATATGTTAAGAGGAGTGAAAGACATAAGTTAGTGGACTCCTGAGCAGATGTTTGGCAGAATTTTGGTGATTGAACTCTCAGGTTTATCAATCAAGATATAAGCATATACCAAAAGTGCCTTTTGTTCAGGCTTTCCCTCCTGCCTCAAAAGTCTCTCAGAGGATCCAGAGATCATCTACAAAGTCTGGGAACCTGATTCCAGATTGTTCATAATATTTCTTGAAAAATATATTCCATATTTATCAATTTACTTTTTGAACTATTTTTATAATGAATATCATGATAAAACAATGAGTAATCTTGGGTTAATTTTATATTACATTAATGACTCAACCAGATTTTAAATTTTATGAGTTATTCACAGAGAAGTTATAAGCATCAGTACTTACTACTTAGTAATTAACTCATCTCCTCTCCAATTTATAAATTAATTTTTTGGTTATTTACAATTATTTTCTGGATTTTTCACATTCCAATAAAGAACACAAATATTTTATATTAATTTTAAATTCTCTCAGTTTTGAAACATGACTATAAATCTCAGTTTTTTTCCCCTTTAGTACCGAACAACAAATGCAATATATGATTATTATGACAGGTTTCAGATTGTAGCTTTTGTTAATATAGCAACATGAATAATGACCCTGTCAACTTTTAACGTTAAAAGTTGTGAGCTAGTTGAACTATTGGTGGTTGAATTGAAAGATGACTTAATAAAAAATCTTGGCATAGAAAAAAGGAGTATAAATGCAAATTCAAAATATGAACTTCACATGAGTATACATTTATATAGAGAGCATAAATACAAACACAGACCACATACACACGCACACACACATACCAAACCAAGCTCCATAGCACCCAGTGGATCCAGTGACACGTGAGATGTGTGTAATTTATAAAGGATTAGTAAGTATATTTAGTTTTCACATAAAAGTGAATATCTTTATATGTTTTCATTCTTATAAAATCAAAATCACATGAAAGATTTGTGTCAGTTACATCACTTATAAATGCATAATTTTTCA
Source organism: Graphiurus murinus (assembly GCA_004027655.1). Classification (NCBI taxonomy): domain Eukaryota; kingdom Metazoa; phylum Chordata; class Mammalia; order Rodentia; family Gliridae; genus Graphiurus; species Graphiurus murinus. The sequence continues at coordinate 13,874 of PVLC010023866.1, read as the reverse complement.
TGAATCTTTTTGAGTAATGCTTCTCAGAAAAAATTTAACTGTATTTGTGTCAGAAAATTTATATTATTAATTGTAGCATATTATGTGAATTATAATAATCTCTGTATATTTACATATGGACAGAGATCCATTTTATTTTTGTTGATAGCATATTGATAACACTTTACTTTTTATATATTTTTTTATTTTTTATAATAATTGGTGCATTGTAATCATACACCTTTGTTAGATACAAGCTGATAAAGACATATATGCACACATTTCTCATTTAACCTCTTCCTCAATTCCTACCCCACTCGCTCACCCTCCCTCCTCAAATTCAGTTAGTGATTGAACTTGATATAGTTGTGAAAGTACATCATGTGCATTAGGGTGTCCCTCCATCCCCCCCAGTCCATCCCCTTCAGTTAAGTCAACTTCTTTGCTTATTGAGGGTTTCTCCTTTTTCATCTGGAGACCCTCTTATGCCCCATCTTCTCCCTAGCATCTGCATATTAGAGAGGACATATGTTTTTTTACTTTTTGTGATTGGCTAATCTCACTTAACATAATGTTTTCCAGTTGCATCCATTTCCTTGCAAATAACATGATTTTGTTCTTCTTTATGGCTGAGTAAAATTCCATTGTGTATATATCCCATAGTTTTGTAATCCATTCATCTGTCAATGGACATCTTGGCTGGTTCCATAATTTGGCTATTGTGAATTGTGCAGCTATAAACATAGATACACAGGTGTCGGTCTGATAGTTCGGTTTCCATTCTTTTGGGTAGATACCCAGAAGTGGTATTGCTGGATCATATGGTAGGCTCATTCTCATTCGTGTGAGGATCCTCCATACTGTTTTCCAAAGTGGTTGCACTAATTTGCAATCCCACCAACAATATATTAGGATTCCCACTTCTCCACACTCTTGCCAGCACAATGAACAATCATGTCCATGCATTACATTGGAAATTTTTTTTCAAGAATCTTTGTTTATGGGGCAATACGAAAAGTATGCATTCAGCACATAATATGTGCAGGAAACTCAGAGGCATATAAGAAATGAAAGAAAATTCTAAACTTTGAGGGAAGGTAGATATATTCTGAAAACTAAATTACACAAAATTATATAAAATACACATTCTCCCCAGTTCTCTTTATAGCATAAAATCCTCAGACTCTTAGATTGAACATTTGTGTTTATGTCTTTCTCATGTAAATATAAATTTTTCAAATATAACAGAAACTGGGAGATTTAAATGTCACCAACATAGACTCAAGAATTTAATACAAATATCTTAGTTCAGGTTAAGTACAGTCCTGAAGTCTACATGATAACATGATGTACCTTTAGAAAGAACTCGACAATGAAACCATTAGCTATCTAGCCATACTGCTCATTGGGTTTATATTCTCTAATCTTTATGACTGACTTTGGTACATTTAGCATCAAAGAACCAGATTTGGGTTGCACAAAATACTTAGATTTCATCCCTACCAAATTGTTTGTGAAAGATGCAATGCAAAACTCATTTGCAGGACGTGGAAAGCTTTGGGGCTTCAATGGTATTTGAAAGTAAAAGAGACATTGAAAACAGCAGTTCAGCAATGAGGATATCCCTGTGGCTCAATCAAATACTGGAGAAAGCTCAAAGGCTGAGGTAAGTAAGATATCTACTTCCTGGAGTAGAACACTGTGATACTAAGTCCAATTATCAGCATCATTCTGTATCTTCAGCCTTCTTGCAAAGCGTTCACAGTTCCAGTCACCATTAATCCTTTTGGAAACTCTGCAAACTCGTCTCAAAATTCCCAAAGAATATAAATTTCTTTGAAAAGACTGACAAGGCCATATCATATTGATTTAGAGCCAAATGATTTAAGCCTTTGCATTTTCATGAACTTTTAGTGGTTGAGGATGACACATGGATATGATTGAAGTGTTGCGAGGGAAATAAAAATCTGGCAGTGCTAGGGAAGGAGTGATGTTTGTATTAACTAGTTTCTGGCTATCATCACTATTGTAAAGGTTGTGATTAAAGATAAAAAAATAGACGAAGGCTACCAATTTGCTCAATAGCAGAAAATGTTATACTTTTAGAGGCACAATATACTAGCTAGGTGTGATGGCTATGCCTAGAATCCCAGTACTTGGGAGGTTGCAACAGGAGGATCAAAGGATCCAGGCCAGCCTCAGCAACATAACAAGAATATCAACAACCTAGCATGTAGCTTGGAGATAAAATGCTCTTGGTTTCAATCCCCAGTATGAAATAAAAACAAAACTAGAAACCTGAACACTAGTGTCATCCTCTTAGTTGAAGAAGCAATTTAGCTAGGTTCTTGATAATTGCAACTTACTGGCTAGGGTGGGGAGGGCACCTTTAGCAATTATTATGGAAATACTTAAGCAATGAATGTTGAAACTTTATATAATTTCATTTATTTATTACATGAGATGAATAGAGTTTTTATAAGGCTGATGTTCTATGGTTCAGTATAAAAAATGCCTAAGGGTGATGTAATCTTGTTTCCCAAAATGTGTGCTAACTAAAGACTTAACTATAAGACTGATTCTCAATCTTTCCCCTTATTTCCATTTAACACATTTCAATGATGGACATTCTGAAGGTCTATCATTATATTTACTGAAACTAAAAACATTTATTAAGAAATGACCAAGCGAGGAGGCATGGTGGCACATGACTATAATCCCAGTGACTTTGGAGACTATGACAGTTTGAGGTCAGTCTGAGTAATTTAGGGGGCCCCTGTCTCAAATTAAAAGAGTTGGGGATGTAGCTCAGTGGTAGAGTGTCAGTGGGATAAAATAAAAGTACTGGAAAAAAACATATGCCAAACACTGCTAACTAAAAAACAAAAAACATATTTAAAGAAGCATGTCCTCCAGCTGTATACGGTCCTAACAAGTAAGAGAGATAAAAATGCAAGATTATATAAAGTATGAAGAGAGGCAAAGGCAGCCAAAGAAATGAGAGAAGCTTTGCATAAGATCATTGTTTAAGTTAAATCTTAAAGGATAATAAATATATTCAATGAAAAATTTCGACCAGATTTTCCAAAGCACAGATACAGAGTATAATTTGGTATACACACTGATATAGCATATATATGTTATAGTGGGAGGATCCTGAACCTAATTACAAATCTTATTGATAGATGCCAGCAAAATTATCCATATAAATATCTTAATTTGTTTATAAGAAGGACAATTAAGGACCCCATTCTATCCAGATAATATCACTACTAAATTACTAGCAAAAGGAAAACTATAAAGGAATTGTTATATATTTTCAATATGGCTTATCATATATTGGCTAATGAATTGGGAAAGGTAAGTGGAAAACATGGATGGAGATATTTATTTGGAAACTGAGCTATCTGTTATCTATTACCACAGTTGGAACATATTTTTGAAGCTACTTGTCATGAAATCCTCACAAAGACCTGCTGAGGACTGATGGACCCTTCTTTGTAAACTCCTCTTTTTGAGGTATTTTGGGTATCAAAGACATAAAAAGTATTTTCTACATTGGATAAAAAAAGAAACTACATTATTACCAATGTGTTCAAGCAGTTATATTCTTATGCCATGTGTACATGTATCTGTGTGTAAGAAAACACACACACACACACACACATTTAAAATCTCATCATCATTGATGTGGGTTTTGAATTATTTGTTGTGCTTCACATTTATATTGAAGTATTTAATGTCTTAAAATGATGAATTTTTTTGTAACTGGACATTGAACCTAAGGGCATTCTAATTAAGATACAACACAGCACTATTTTATTTTAAAACAGGGTCTTGCTAAATTGCTGAGAGCCTCGCTAAATTGCTGAGGCTGTTGTTGAACCTGTGATGCTCCTGTCTCAACCTCTACCACACCCATCTTAAAATCATGAACTTTAAGACCTTAAGAGAACTATAAATTGTTTCTTCCTTCCTTCCTTCCTTCCTTCCTTCCTTCCTTCCTTCCTTCCTTCCTTCTTTCCTTCCTTCCTCCCTCCCTCTCTCCCTCCCTCTCTTCCTCCCTTCCTCCCTTCCTGTGGTAGTGGGAATTAAACCCAGAGCTTTTCTACCTCTCAGCTACACCTCCAGCCCTATTTTATTTTTTATTGTGAAACAGGGTCTCATTAAGTTGCTAAGTTGCTGAGGCTGGTCTTGAATCTGTGATCTTCCTATCTCAGCATCCAAGTACTAGGGTTATAGATATATACCAAAATCCTTGGCTAAATGTTGATTTCTTTAATAATACAAGCTAATAACAGAGCATATAATTGATTCTCTAGTTATTCTGCAATTATTCTGCTCAGGGTTGATTAAATAAAGAAAAACCATCTCTACCTAAGAATTCTTAGAAGGGGATGTTTTATATCAGATTATCTGATGAATTCTGGGCCACCCACGGTAAACATAGAGACTCAAACTTCAGAGCAAATACAGGATTAAATGTTGATCAAAAGTTACTAAATGTGTATTTACAGTTACTATTCTTTTCAAATTCTCTCTCTTGTTCGACATTTAATATTTTAGTTTACAAGCATCTATTGGATGCCTGTTGTTTCCCAGGAACAGTTCTAGATACTGAGACACAATGTGAAAGTATATAACAGCTTCCCCCCCTTGAATATTTCTAATAAAGATGTTGATTTTCAATAGATAGCACAGGTAGAAGATGGGCAAGCCTTTCAGTAGTCCTTTATTTAAAACCTATGTAAAATCTACAGAAGAATCAAAATCATTGCTCATTTTTTCAAGATAAGTGCTCAAAATGATAAGGCATTTAAGAATGTAAAAGTATGATATACAAGAAGATTGAACCATACTACCTCAAATATCTACAGGCTTTTAAATATGTTCATTTGGATTCATTTTCCTTAATGTCATATTATGGCTTTGAAAAAAAAGGAAGTTCCATTTTTGAGGAAGCCTTCCATCATCTGATCAGTTAAATGAGATTTTTAGTATTAACATTGGAACTGAAAAAGAATCTCAAGTTATTAAAATTAATAATGTGGATCTACTCTATTATTTCTGGGAAACTAGCCTGGTTACAACATCATCTCTACATTTGAATTATTAGATTAAATTATAAAGTTACAAAATTGCAAAGGCAATATAGACCTGCTGCTCTGAACTGCAAATGAATAGGAGAAAACTAAAAAACAACTTATTGCCCAAATTATTTTTGCTCAGCTCTTTTTTTTTGCTTCAATTGTGATAAGAAATACCACTTAAACTTGTAAGAATGCACTACAGTATAGTATAATAACTATAAGCCCAGCATTATAAAGCAGATTCTAGCCATGTTATAGTCTTGCCTCTGCACCTGGCAAGAACTACTCTATTCTCTTATTTCTCTGCATTTGACTACTTTAGATACCTTATATAAGTTGAACTATGTAGTATTTGTCATTGGATGACTGGCATATTTCACTTAACATAATGTTCTTAAAGTTTATTTTTATTGTAGTCTATGACAAAATTTTATTTTGTATGGCTGAACTATATGAAATCACTTCCATTGACATTGTGTGTCTATGTGAGAATACCAATTCCAATCTCCATACCCTGAATGGGGAAGCAGGGAGTGGGCAGGGAGTTGGGGAAAACTCACCAAGTGCTGTGTACATGTATGTCATTATCACTGTCAACTATATTATGATGTGAGACTATAAAGCACCAATAAACATATAAAATAAAATTCATACAAACTATATGATTCATATAATTATACTATATATAACATAATATAAGTTATATTTTATATAATTACATATATACATATTTAATTACATGTTCTTTACTTTCTTTTTTGGCAATATATTTGAAATTTAATTAAAATGGAAAAATTGGTTAAAGACAACAAGTACCAAAGTTGACTGGGGAGGATCGATTGCCTGAAAATCCCTGTATGTGTTTTGGTTTCCCAGTAGCTAGCTAGCTTTCTTTCTTTCTTTCTTTCTTTCTTTCTTTCTTTCTTTCTTTCTTTCTTTCTTTCTTTCTTTCTTTCTCAAATGCATTGAAATATTTCCTTCTCAAATGCATTTAAATACATAAAAAGCTGCACTTCATTAAGGTGAGCAATTTGATGAGTTTGGAAACATGTCAACACCACAATCAACATAACAGAATATCCATCACCTTCAAAAGGTTTCTTGTGTCCCTTTTTTGTTGCTTTGTGGTATAAACACAACAATGTTCAGAGCAATAACATACATATCTTTAGAAATTAGAAGTTTTAATATGTTCTGCTCAATTTGATCATATGGTATAGTTTGTTTTATAACTTTGTTTTCTATTACTGAAAATGTTGATTGAAAGTATTAACTTAATTATTTTCTCCTACAATGTACAAAGCATATTAATTCCTACATACCAACAAAATAAAAATTAAATTTGCACAATAACATTTAAAACTTTTTGAAGTATTCTTTTTGTCCTTAGAGTATATCTTACTAAAGATACACAAAATTAAAGTATGCCTCATTTGTAAGGAATAGTTTATCTGGTTTAGTTTCTAATTTGCTGCATGGTTAACTTTATCAGTTTTGGATAATTCTTTCTTACTTAAGAATTTTTTTATATTATTGAATTTTGCCACTGAATAGGTGAGAAATCTTAGTGGTTTTAATTTGTATTTCTCACATCAGGACTGACATTGAGCAACTTTTTCTGTGTTTAAGTCTATTTCTATTTATTTCAATGAATTTCTGGGCATGCCAAATGTCTAATTTTTTTTATTGGTGTAATCTTTCTTCTGTATTGCTATCTCTTTAAATTGGGGTGATTAGCTTTTTGTCTGAGATATAAATTATAAATGTTATTTCCAAGTTAGTCATATATATATTTTGATATATCAATATATTTGTCTTAGTGGCTTCCAGACTTGGAGGCCTGGTTAGAAAGACATTATCTTTTTAAAATAATTTGTCTCTAATTTGTTTTACTAATTCTATGGTTTTATTAAGTTATATTTCATATGTTTATATCGATGTGGATTTTATGTCAGTATAATATATGCAGATCAAAACATGTTTCAAATAACTATCCTGTAGTCACAGAATTGTTTATGGAAAGTTTATCTCTAACACACAGAATTGGAATTTGTTGATTGTGATCTCAACTAGAATAGAATTGAGTATTCTACCATAGTGAAGATATGCTAGCCATAAATTTAATACAGCAAATTAATTCACTCATTTATAACTCAAACTTAAGATTATAACAGGAAGTGAATAAATTGCCAACCATGGTAGATTTTTATATATTCTCAATCCAACATACAAATGATATAAAAGTTTTCAAACGCAAAATTTAATTGTTTTTTGGTATGTGGAATAATTTTTGCTAACTTTCTCCCCATTTCAGATTAAATGCATTTATACCTACAATTGGCACAAAATAAAACTAACTAAATATAACATGATATACCCACATACAAAAATAATTCCTAATTCTAAATTATTTTCCCATCCGGAATATAGGATTAAAATGACAAAATATTTCTTCCTGTGGAATAAAATATTTATTTCCTGTGAAAATAAATAAATAACTGCTGTTTTATGTATTATATTAAACTTTGTATCATGCTTTAATAAGCCAAAGCAAATGTTTCATTTCCAGGAAAAACTGGTTATTGATAATATTTTAGTTAAAAGGAACAATATAAACTAAAGATTAGACACATATTGGCTAACCTACATTAGCTTGGAATTGTACTTTGCTAAATTAAGACTTCCGAAGGACTTGTGAAAGTCATTAATTCTTATTTAGCATTTCTAAAATTAAGAAATAAGCTGTCATTTAAAACAGAGTAACTGTGTTCTTTAAAAATTTCATCCATGAAGGCCAAACTGGCCTTGATTTCAAGTTTTCTTGTTTTTATCAGTGAATATTATATATTTTTTAAATGGATAGAACTATTTTCACTTGGTCTTTTATGGCTAATATTTATAGTTTGAGTAAAATAGATCTCAATCAGAATATAATTGAGGGGACATTTTATTATGAAGAATTAGCTCAGGGGGAACTATAATTTTTTTTCTTAAGATTTAATAGAACATAGCCAATTTCAGAAAGAAGCAAGGTGGAATGTTATAGGAATGCAATACTCATTTGTGTCCTGGGATTGTAAATGTAAGATAGCATCTGCTTGCAAAACAATGCATCGGAACACTACCTCTCTTAATGTTGTACTCAAGTTCATAGGAAAATAAGAACTACTAATACTCAATTGAGGACCTGATTAAAGAAAATATTAAGTATGTCTCTAGAATTCGAATAACAAGAATGCTGCTAGACAACCTAATATCTGTAGGGAACTGTAGAATTCATAGTACGTCATCATGGCTGTTAAAAATAGACTTAACACTTTGTTTTCAAACATTCTGTAACTTTGAAAAGCAAACTTTTTTCTGTTTTCAAATACTAGAGAAACAAATAATTTGTAGGAAATAAATAATTTATTCACATGAGATATTACTCTAAAGAGCTTATTGTTTCAAGGAGCAAAAGAAAGGGAAGGTCATAATGCTTTTTGAAATCTTGCTTATTTCATGAGTCAAAGACAAATAGTAATACAGATATTTGATGAATTTTCTGACCTCCAGACAATTTGAGGCAAAGAGACAGGTTCGTGCACAATTCATTATAATTTATTGCAGAATGTGATACTCGCCATAAGAGAAAAACAACTGAATTGTAGCCCACAAAAATGGAATACTTGATAATTTTTGTGAAGTATGAGGAATACTTTTAATAATACTTTTTATATACCTTTTAGAAATGACCTTTTCTTGAACTTTCAAGAATAAGTTGAACTTCAAAAGCTACAAATGAGAGAGGTTTTGAGATAAGAAAAATTATATAACTCCAGAGAAGTATGCTACTCTTGTTATGAGTACTAAAAAGAAATATGGGGAAACGATAAATCTTGTAAGACAAGATAAGGGTTAAATGGTCTGAAAAGTTGACATTATCAATTTATATAAATAGGGAGATCTTAAACATATTTTTTACTGTGATGAATTACAAAATACAGATAATATAGTTGGGCATGGTGGCACACTCCTCTATTCCCAGTCCTTGGAAGGTTAAGATAAAATGATCACAGGTTTGAGGTCAGCCTCAGCAGCCTAGTGAGGCCTTCAGTGACTTAGTGAGATTCTGTTTCAAAATAAAAAATAAAGCAAAGCTGAGGGGGTATAGCTCAGATATAAAATTTTGTGGGTTCAATCCTCAATACCAAATATATATATATATATATATATATTATATATATAATATATATAATGATGTGTGATCATCACCACTGTCTTTTAGATGAGTAATTAATAATTATTATATATTTTATTTATTATTAACAATCTTTTAAAACACTTTGGTTATCCCTTTCACTCTATTCATAAAATTTGTTTAGTTTATAAGATGTTATGATGTACATTCTAAGAAAAAACAGCATCAAATTTATTTTGAAGGCAGGAACCTAGGATATTCCATACATGGGTAGCTCCTGTGGTCACAGGCAAGACAATTAACTTCTGTAGGTATCTGATTCCTCCCTTATAAGTCTAGAACAATAATTCACATAATCAGTAAATACTGTTTATACACAAAAGGCAGGTGACCTGTATAGTCACACAGGACCCTTAGTTTAGTAAAGATCTGCACTATTTTAATGCCACCTTGAAATTTTAATAACTTTTGATTAAGGAATCTCACATTTTTATTTGGCACTTCCCCTGAAAATGATATGGTTGGATCTGTATGAAAATACATATGACTTTTATGATTAAATGAGCTGGGCAAGATCCTCAAACATATTCTTCCCTCTCTTCTTTACCATAGAGGAAAGCAATATTTTTTTTCTAAGGGAAGAACAGAAGATAAATAAAAAATCAGAAAAAAATTCAGCTCTCACACCTCCACCCCCATACACACAGAACTATACTTAGGACTGAAATTGCATCGCTTTGATTGCCCACGGAGAAAAGTGAAGCCTTTTGATTTACCAACCCAAGAGTTTTCTAAATGTTCTTCTCAGGCAATATCTTTAAACAGCAATACAGTTATGACAGGTTGGATTACAGCATTTAGCACTTTTCCAAGAGTTTTTAGATTTTACATGCTTTCTGCCTTTCAGAAAGATCTGTGCCAGGTATTGCAGATATAAAATAAATATATATTTATTGTCTTTGGGAGTGTGTGATGTCACCCAGTCATTTGTGGTAAATCGATTTTCTCTTAGGAAAATTTGAATGGTCTGGTGGTCTCAGAAGATTTACTTATCTCTAGAAGATAAAATTTAAAAATAATCAGTCTCTGAGCAAGTATATATTCTATAGTTTGAAAGAAAGCTTCTGAGACTTTATATCTCAGAATTTGATAATTAAAGGAACAATAATAAGCTAATGTGCTAATGAGTAAATAATAGGTTTTGCATGCCTTAGTGAACAGGAATTGTCATGAGTTTCTGCTTCTGATATGGAAGCTGCAGATGGTTAATTACTATTAATACAGAAGTATTTGCTGTAATAAACCTATTATTTTAAATTTTATAAACTTCCCATATTGCAAAAATCACAGTCTTTTAAAACATCAGTTCTAAAAATGTTCTCCAACATATTTCTACCAACTAATTTTGTTGTCTGGCATTTTCACCATTTTGAATGTTCTTATCCCTCCTTCCTTTTCAGGGATTACCCAAAATATTGAATGATCTAATGTTATTTCTCACAACTTCTCTAACGACATCCTTCTCCCTGGAAGGCATAAACACTTTGCATGTTTTGTAGTTGACCATGAGTTTCCCAATGCCAAAAATGCCTTTCACTATTTCTACAAAAGTTTATTAGACACAGATCCTATGCCACATTTCATGTTAAGTGCTAAAAATAATGTACAACTTTCTCATAGATTCTTTAGGAGCCCACAGTCTCATTTAAACACATACCCAATCTTTCAAATAAAGTACACAGAATGAATAGATTTTCTATCCTTTTGAAGACACGGTGCAAAAGCCCTTGTTCAAGTCCCATGTCTTTTAAAAACTGTATGAGATACTAACACTGTTTCTATTTATTTTGTGAGTGAATAAGGATGTTAAGTAACTGAATTTTAGGACCCAGTCCACTAAAACAAATATATATATATATATATACATACATATATATTAAATACATATATATGCATATGTATTATATATATAAAATTCATATTTGTAGGTTGACTGGTTAAAAATAGTACTTGTATAACAGAAGAGAAAACAAGTATTTTATTTTCAGGTTAGTCCCATTTCAAATAGCTTCACACTGGGACGGGAAAGTGAATTTAGGATAACCAAAATATAACCCATGAATATCACAATATGTTATACCTTCTAGTGAAAGGGTAGCTGCTGGCCATGCATTCGAAGAAATATCTCATATTATTTCCAAAAATTACATCATCTTTCTGATAATATATTCTTTAGGAATATCACTAAATAAGTCTACACTTATGCTAACATTGGGATGAATTCTAATTCATGTTCTGATCATTATGTTTTCTGGTTCTCCCTTCATCTTTTTTTAATATTTTAAGAGAACAAATCACTTTTACTTAATTTGCTAAGCTAATCAAGAATATTTCCTTTAAACAATGTATGAGCTGGATGTGGTAGCACATGTTTGTAATCCCTGTACTTGGGAGGCTAAAACAGGAGGATCACAGATTTGAGGCCAGCTTCAGCAACTCAGTGATACCCTCAACAACCTGGCAAGACCTTGTTTAAAAAAAAAAAAAAGGCCAGAGGCCAGGTGCATAGATAGATTGGAGGTAGAATGCCTATGGTTCAATGGAGAGTAGCAAAGACCAATTATTCTAATATGATCCTTAGAAATTATAATTATATCATATTCTGAAAAGTGTTAAATATTGGCACAATGTAATTAGACAATTAGACTTAAAATGTGTATATGTAGATTTATGTATATACACACAAAATTTTATATATGTATATCATACTATTTTCTCAATCCAAATCATTTTAATAAACTCTTAAGAATCAGAGATTGTGTATATTGAAGTCTGCTTCTTCCAAAAATTTTACTCAGATTTACAGCAAAGACATAAACTGTTGCCAACAAAAGAAAGAACTTGATTATGTAGCAAAAGTAGATACAAGAATGCAACAAATTTTTAGAACAGAGATTTTAATTTTAGTTGAATAGTCATTAGGATAGCAAATTAGACAAAGGTGAAAACTGAGTGCCAAAAGTCTTTTCTTAGAACTTTTTTGCTTAGAACTCAGGAAAACAAACAGAAACCTCTCCTCGAAAAATCCCCTGGAAACTCCACTGAAAAATATTAGGCATGTGGGAGGCCAGGATGATACATAGGGCTGAAAACAGGAAAACAGATAAAAGCTCATTACATAGAATAGGTCCCTGCTCTTTATTCTTATAGTTGAAACTTTCATGTCATAGGATAATGAACGATCATTTGCTCATGTATTCATGAGTAGTTGGCCAGACTGAGATACACCAGACACATTCATTGTAATGAAAGAGTGGACATGTGGGCCAATAATAGAAACATAAATGAAGCCCAAAGACTGGTCGGTGTGAAGCAGCAGCTCTACTCACACTCCCTGATCCTCTCAGAGTAGACAAACATACATTTGCATTTTTTTCCTACCTCCAATCAGTGTATTGGTTAATTCTTTTCTGGAGGAGTATAATGGCCTCTATGAAAAGTTATACATAGCCAATTTAAGATAACTTTAACGAAAAAATGACTTGCTTATCCTCCACTGAATCCCAGGAATTATAAAGTCATATCATCTTTCCCAGGCTCCTAATCATTGTTTTAGTCCTCAATTAATGGTGGGATTACTGCAAAAATTTTAATAGACATATAAAGCTATTATAAAATATTCAAAACTCAATTGGGTACCATTTTATATATCTATAAATTTGTATGGGCCAAAAAGTATATATGAACACAAGAGTCCATCAAGTCAAATAGAAAATTAATTTGTTCATAGTATTCATGTTTAATTATGTGTAAATTATAGCATTCAGATATCTTTTGTATCATTAGAAAAATGTATATATTAAAAGAGTTGAATAAATGCAAAAATTTAGTAATCTTCATTCTGGTTTATAACTTCAGTCCTCTGTGAGTATATAAAATAAACAGGTGCACATAAATGTGCAATTGTCTAATAAATCCAGGGATGTTGTCTGCATGACCTACAAGACCAGTCCCTTTTGGAATTTTGAATCCCTAAACAACTATAAAGCAGTAAGTAACCTCAATTAGTTGAGGAGCTGCTTTCCTTACTCTATAAAGCCATGGTAAAGCCTCATTGTGTTAATGAAGAAACTAGGAACTGTGCATGGCCATTATTATTAAAGCCAATAAAGTTTATTGGCAGTAACATATAGGTAGAGGATTATACACACTCTTTACTTTTTCAGTGAAGAGTGAGTGATTTATAAAGAACAGGGATTTATTTCTTACAGTTCTGGAGGCTGGGAAGCCTACAATCTGGGGGTCTCCCCAGACTATGGTCTGGTGAGGGCCTTCTTGCTGCACCATTCCATGGCAGAAAGTAGAAAGGAGAGAAAGAAGAAGGAAGGGGGCTGCTAGAGTGAGTTCTCAAACTTGTCCTCATGATAACCACATTAATTCATCCTGAGCCCTCATGACCTAATCGCCTCTTGTTAGCCTCCTTCTCCCCAATACTGCTGCAATGGAGACTAAGTCTCCAAAACATGACCTTTGAGGACACATTCAGATCATAGCAACATTATTCTTTCAGCTTTCATCCCACAGAAAAGCCTGCCTAAGGCTGTCAGAGAAAGAAAACATGGTAA
>PVLC010023865.1:0-25210 GCA_004027655.1 Graphiurus murinus | reverse complement strand
CCTATTCTTATTCTTATTCTTATTCTTCTTGGATTGAACACAGGGGCATTCTACTTTGAGCTATACTCTCAGTCCTTTTTTATTTTTTCTTTTTAAACAGGGTCTCACTCAGTTGCTAAAGGCCTCACTGAGTTGCTGAGGCTGGCCTTAAACCTGGGATCCTCCTATCTCAACCTCCTAAGTACTGCAACTACAAGCATATGCCACCGCCCCCAGCTCCAATTCATTCTTTATAACAACCCTGTGAAGTCTGTTGTTCTAATAAGAGTTCCATTCTCCAGGTGAAGAAACGGGAGCTTAGACAATCATGAACTCATGTCAAGTCAGTTGGATCTCAGGTGGTACACCTCCAACCAGAATCTGCCCAGGTGAGTCCTCGCAGGTGCCCAGAGTGCACAGGGCACAGTATTCCAAGCTGGGCTTGAGGAAGGAACAGAAGCTAAACGAGCTGGGTCTACACAGCCCAGCCTTGGAGGAAGCAGGAGCTCGAGTGCCCGTGGCAGCTGGCTTCCTTGTGGCTTTTCACAGTCCTGTGCTCACAGGGTCCCACGTGTGGGTGGCAGAAGGTGAGTCATGCTGCAAATGTTGACTAGAGCCAACTCTGGTGAGTCTAGTAAGTCAGATTCTCCTCCCCAGAGACAGCAGGAGCTATTATACTTTTTTTTTCAGTACTGGGGATGGAACCCAGGGGCATTCTACCTCCAAGCTACACACCCAGTCCTATTTTTTTATTCTTTATTTTGAAACAGGGTCTCATTAAGTTGTGGAGGGCCTCACTAAGTAGCTGAGGTTAGCCACAACCTGGATCCTCCTGTCTCAGCCTCACAAGTACTGGGATTACAAGCGTGCTCCACCATGCCCGGCTGGAGCTATTATACTTTTCCTGTTGCCCTTCTTGGTGTCAGGGAAGAAATGCAAGTGTGTCTGGGAAAGGTAGCTGGGATGGCTCAAGCGTGAGTGGAGCCTGGGGTCCATGTCCTCTGTGGACATCCACGTAGAGGTGAAAGCAAGAACACCAACCAGGGCAGAAGGAAGCAGAGAAGACAGAAGCATGGAAGATTCTAAGGTAAAAGCCATCGGGTCCGCTTTTATTGGAGGGATGCAGGAGCGGCAGGCCTTGACCTTTCTGGTCTCCAAGGAGAGCAGGTTCCACAACCTCTTGGCCTCAGTGAGTTTGTTTCTAGACTCGCCCAGATTTACAGGAGTGGGACAGCTATCTGAAGGCAGGAGAACTCCAGGTAGGAAGGATGGTAGGTCTGATGGTGGCAGTGATGATGCTGTTGGGTGATGCTGGGACTTATCTGCCTGTGTGAATTTCAAAGCCTCAGTGCAGGCAGGAGAGTCTTTAAAAGTCTCAGCAGCAGATACAGAAATGGCAAGCACAACTGGGCCAGGGACGTCAGGTTCTGCCTGCCCTGTCTCCAGCTGCCCACTGATATATGCGGAGGGCACCTGGGGAGTCCAGGATGTCATGAATTAGGGTAATGTCAGGAAAGGGGCGCGGAGGGCCCATTGGGGTTGTCTGACTGGTGTCAAGAGCATTTCTGCATTGATGCACGACGGTGACCTATTTCCACTGAGAGTACGACATGTTCCTTTCTGGCCATGCACTGCGTCTTGCATCCTGGTCCCCTTCTGCTGTCCAGTGGGGTAGCAGGACTCCTGAGGATGCACACCCAGCGACACCCAGGATGCTAATGTGTGTGCACGGAGGCCTCTGATCCCATCTGTGTGGGTGCTGGTGCCCAGGTCAGTGCTGGGGGTTTTGAGAACCCAAGGGGCAGCCTGCAGTTCCTCATTTTCCACTTTCTGGAATCCACTGAGACCCTCGACTTGGAGGTGGGGTTCTGGGGTTGTCATCGATCTCTGGGGGTCGATGCATGAGGACAGCTCTGCTGGGGCTGGGGAGAAGAATCCTCAGTCCCTGGCATTTCTGCAGGTGCCAGTTGTAAACTTCCAGCTGTGCACAGGGGCCAGAAGCAGGAGAATGGGTTTACACTAGCTCCTGCCTTATTGCCATCTTTTCTTCAAGAACAAAGGGATAGAAATGAAAGAAACTGTGCTCAGGAGAGAGAGCATGACCGACTCAGGTCAACAGCTATCCACTTAAGGTGGCGTGGGGGTCCAAGGCTTTCTAAAGGAAACGGTCCTGTGGGAGAAAAGAGCAAAGACCGGGGTCTAGACTCAACTGCCAAAATGGAGACTTGAGCATCAGACCTCCAGGTCTCCTTCTGCTCAGTCGGGGACTGACAGGAAAGGCCTATGACACCGAGACACTTGGTGTGCACGCAGGCAGATGCAGCGCCATCTCGATCACTTGGGTCTGCAGAACCAGCTGCTTCTGTCTTCACGTGGAGCTCCCCCGCTCCGCCCCGAGGGAGGAGAACCATGCAGAAGCTGGGCAGAGCAGGCGCCGCACATGCGGGGCGAAAGGTCCGTGTGTTGAAAGCACGCTCCCAGTGCAATCACGTCCAGAGGTCAAATAATTGACTCAGGGCTCTGATCTCCTCGGTGGGGAAAGTCCACTGGAGGATTTATAATGTGAATGGATTTACTGGGTGGCGACTTGGGTTGTGGCCTCGGGGACTGCTGCCTGCTCCTCGTTGCTTCCTGTCTGGCTTTCTGCGTCTGGCCACCACGCCATGCCGCCATGATGGCTGTCTTGGAGTCTACCAGTGATGGACTGAACCTCTGAAACTGAGCCGAATAAACTTTTCCTCCTATATGAGGTTCCTGTCAGGTGTTGCAGTCAGTGACCAAAAAAAAAAAAAGTACTATAAAATATCCAGCAGCATTTGAACTTCAGATAAGTAGTGAACACTTGTTTAGTGTGGATCTGTCCCCATAACCAAATGGTAAAAGTCAAGGCTGCCTGGTAAGAACGCCCCTATTGTAGTGAAGCCGCTTGTCTTTAATTCGGATCCTCCTCTATACACTGCTGCAAACCTTCTAGAAGTTTTGCTGAAGGCAAGGAATCCTTCTTTAAAAAAATAAATAAAAAGGAGCTTATTGTACTACACAGCATGTGTTGGGTTACTGTGGAAGGTAATTTTAAATGTTTTTTTTTTTTTTTTGGGTAATGCTAACTTTTCCTTTTATGAATTGCCAGATCATCCTCCTTTTCATTTGCAGTTTGGGTTATTTTTTGTTTGTTTGTTTTCTAAGAGTACCTTATGTAGTAAGAACTTTAACTGCTTTATGATGTGGCAAAATTTTATTTTTGTTGCTTTTTTTCACTGAGTTCTGTCTGTGTTAATTTTGTGGCACCTTTTATCTTTATGCAGTTTGATGTATAAACTTTTCCCATAAGTTCACTTATTTTTTTGTTTGTTGGTTTTGCTCTTAAAGCCCTTGCTTACTTTGGGACAAGGTAAACAGTCTCCTACATTTTGTTTTATTATATGTTTCATGATTCAATTTTGCTTTTTTTCCCTGCTAAACTTTTTAAGCCATCTAAGTTTATTTTGGTACATGATGTGAGCTAAGGGTTAGGTTTCATTTCTTTCTGAATGGTTATACATCACATTTTCTCGGTCATTTATCAAAGAAGCCATTTCCCTCTGTTGAAATTCTACCATTACTTAGATCTATTTCGGGGAGTCTTACTCAATTCTTAACACTATCCTTGCCAGGACCCCTACCATATTGTCATCGTGGTTTTGAACAATAATATAATCTCGTGTTTGACATGAAACCTCTGTTTGCCATTAGTCTCCTTTTTTGCAGTATTTACTGGCCGTTCTTGGCTAGCTATGATCCCAGGTTTGTGTTGTGGGAGCATTCTAAGGGGGTCCGGGTGGAGTTGAATCAGGTGTGTACCCTCACGGAGAGAAAGTGGCAGAGCTGGGGTGCTGGTGAGCCCTGTGCTGACTGCTGAGAGACAGGGGTCCTCCGGGCTTGCTGCAGGTGCCACTTGACAGCTGGCGTGGTCTGTGGCCCTTATTCCCCCTTCTGGCACCAACAGGCCTCCCTTTACAACAGAATGAGTGGATGCTAGTTCAGCCCTACAGCCCTGGATCCACCCTGAGGTCTCCACGCCTGCACGGTGACTGGGGCTCCCTGCCTGCTCTTGTCTCCAGATCTGGGCTCCGTCATCTAGTCTGATGAGCATGGGGGTGCCCCTACGTGCTTTCGGAATCCTGGTAGTACTCTTGGCAGGAAGATGGTAGTCCTGGCAACTGATGAGAAGCTTGGCGAAGGTCAAGTGAGCCTCAAGGTCACCTGCCTCCAGCCTGCTTCTGGGACATCTCCAGGTCTGCACAGAGGGCCAGGCCCCTAGGAGGTAAGCAAATCCTGCAGAAAGTACAGGCAGCTTCCTGCTTCCTGTGATGACCCCAAGACCCAGGCTGGCTGGGCGCCCGCAGCCCCCCACTCTTCACAAGCCGATGGGGCTGATTACTTTGATGCACAGTTGGTGTCTAGAAGGTTTCCATGTGCTGGCGAAACTGTCTGCAAATTGACCCCTTGGCCAGTGTTTGGTTGAGTGACACCTGGGGGGCCTCACTGTCGCCATGGCTCCTAGGCCTGTAGTGCCTCAGTTTCTTCCCCCCGGGACTCAGTAAGGACCTGAATCTTGCAACCCATAGCCCCAAGCTGCTGCAGCCTCCTGGAAGCCTCCTTTGCATAAGAGCTCGTATGGCTGTGGAGAACCCCTCCATCTTTCCAGAGAGACTTATTAACACGCCTTCCATGCCCACTTCCCTTTCCTAGAAACTTTGATACGCCAGAGCTTTTGAAGAAGAAAGTCACTGGTTCTCAGGGACAGAATTGCCTAATCCGAGCTCTTCTGCAAGGTATTCTTCCACATTTTTGATCGCCACAGTGATGCTAAGTGATCAGTCTGGTGATCCCTCTGATTTTTATTAACTTTTCTTCTTTTCATTTTGAAGTAGGTATCAGACTGGTGTGGGGAAGGAGGGGGAGCGCTTTGCCCGGGAACAAGATGAAGTTCACTTTGGGCAGACTCCTGCATTGATAAACTCTGCAGTTGAAAATTTCGCTCCCAATCTCCTGCAGTCTCTAATCATTGCGATGCAAATTCTGTAGAAAAGAACGGCGGGAGTCCCAGCAGCTGGAAATCAGTCCACATTGAAATGGGAATTGATGCCATGGCTGCCGGCTCCCAGGCTGCACCCAGAAAATTCCCACTTTATCAGAACTGTAACCCTTCACCCAGGGGCCAGCCTGTTAAGCTCCTCTCTCCTCAAAGCTATGCAGAGGCGGGTGGCCAGGTGTCCTGGTTTCTGCCCCCTCTGCCACTGCCCTCAGAGCTGACCCTGCCAAGGACAGATGCCCAGGCTGGTGGCCTGTACCCCTGCAGGGAGGAGAAGGATGGAAGGGGTGAGTCCTGCTCAGACAGCCCCAAAACCTCCCCATCCGGGACCCTCTCTGCCAACATGGATACAGCGGAGGTTTCCTTTGTTACAGAGCTCACCCGCCCCATGCATAAACATGAGCCGGCAGATGATTTCATCCCTCAACCGGGGCTTCTGCAGCTTCCTGACAAATGTAACTCTGATTTTTGACAGGAGGGCTTTTGCTTTGTTTTTTTGAACTTCACATCATTAATATTTTTTTCCTTTCTAAAGTCGGTGTCATAGAGTGTCTAGATGTTCAAAGATTGCTCTGTGAATCAATTTCTGGCACATACACTACAATCAGAGGGTCTCAGAGCGGGGAGGGATGTCTGAATCACCTCGTCTAGTCTTCCACTGACAGGCAGGGAAACTACGGTCGAGAGAGAGGACCCGGCCTGCCCAAGGTCTCTCGGGGACTCAGAGGCTAAGTTGCAGCGTTTTGAGCTGCACAAAAGAGGCCAAGTAAATCCTTCGGATCCACCTGGATTTCATTCATTCATTCATTCATTCATTCATTCATTCATTCATTCCCTCATGCATCAGACATCCTAGGAGAAGCAAGCTGTCCCTGTGGTTGAACCTGGGTCAGAATTTCTGGCGGAGTTGCAAGGACGTCAGGAGGCAGGATGGGTGCAGGCACAGTTGGAAGCTATGTGTGCCGATCGGCACGTGTGCGCTGGGTGCACACCTTCTACAGAGGGATTTACCTTCTGCAGACGCACAGTCAGAGGTCTCCAGCTGGACTGGCAGCATGAGTGGAGATGGTTTTAAATTCAACCTCTAGGAGGAGCAGGGTTTCCACCGGGGAGGGGCTGATGTGGGAGTAGGGGCATCGGTGACTAACGGCAACCCAAACAAAGTTCTTCAAAGTTAAGAACACACTCTCACGCACACGGAGGGAATACTCTCCAGGGTTAGCTTACCTCCTTGACCAGGGAGCTGGCTGGATGGTGGAACCCATCTTGAGAGAAGAAGTGAGGGTCAGGCGTTTATACAGTAAGCCAGGAAAGGCAAGCCAAAATAAGACTGCTTAAATTAAAGACAGAGCTAGCTAATGTCCTATTCTGGGGCCGCAAAGTCGCAACCTACAAGGGGGAGTTTTCTTCCCTACGATACAGGAATCATCATTTGCGGCTCTGCTGGGGGGGAAAAAATCTACAAGTTAGCAAATAATTTGAGTCTGGATCCAAATCAAAGATGGAGAGACATCAAACTAAGACAAGTCCTTGCAGAATGAGTTCCTGCACATGTGGGCTGCCAGACGTCACCCAGTGTCACATCCAAAGACTTTCGCCTCATTTCCACGTTTTGGATAGTCTTTTTTTTTTTTAAACACACAAAGGCTGTACAACCCAGCCTCTCTCGCCTCCGTCCCTCCTTTGCCTCCGACATTGAGCAGTGGGGACGGTCTCTCTCCTACTTGTCCCAGAGTCCCGCTTCCTCATCTCTGGATGGTGTGGTCACTGCACACAAATCAGCTTCAACCTGCAGACGGAGCGGACTGTACACATCCAGTGCTGGGCCTCCGCAGCCACTCAATAAGTGCCATCGATAATTATAGCAGCATTTGAATATTAATGCAGAAGAGTTCCAGCACCACAAAGACTTTAAATAGCTGCTGGGTTGGAGAGGAAACTCTTTCAAAGACTGTGATGTGAGAAGGGGCCATAAAAGGGATCGATTCATATTTACAGAATGAGTCAAAGAACTTGGAGCTGGCTGGGGAGGAGTCTGGACCTGCAGCTCAGGGGCTGGGACTTGGGCCCAAGGGTGCTTTGGAAGGTCCAGGAGAAAGTCAAAGGTCAGATGTGCTCAGCAGGGAAGGCCAGGCATGTGGGTGCGGCAGATAAGATGGAGCTGGACCCTGTGCACTGTTGAGACAGACCAGGCGGCCAGCCAAAGCTGCCCATGGGGCCTGGGACCCCCTCGCCGCCGCCACCTGTCCTGACTGGGCTTCTGCTGGGAGAGTCTTTGTCCTGGGCTGAGTGGCTCTTCCTGCTTCCAGAAGGGCTCACTGGGCATCCATCATGAACTCCACCTCCCAGCAACCTCTGGGCCTCATGGCCTCTGGCCCCTGAGCCTCCGTGTTGTTACCATGGAAACCCTGTGAGTCTCCTGATGCTTCTGTGGCTCTGAGCGAGGCTCACCTGGGCCCTCCGGTGCAGGGACACGGGGCAGGGAGTTGAGAGCCAGCCTGGCCATGAGACCAGTGGAACTCTGCTCTCCAGCTTCTGAGCAGGCTGGGCATGGCTCCTGCCTGCTGCTTGTCAGGACCCAGGGAAGGCAGAGATACCACACCCTCGTCTCTCAGCCCCAGGGGAGGACACCGTGGGCCATTCTGACCCACAGGGTGGCCTGGGAGGAACCCGGTGCCCACGTCATCCCTGAGTTCAGCCTTGGTCTTGGAGGACACGTTCATCCGGCAATCCATCTTCCTGCTGTAAATCGAGGCGCTTGCAGGATCAGGCCAGAGGACTGTGACTGCCTCAGCCCATTCAGACTGCCGTGACTTGATGGAAAGTCACAGGCTGGGCGGCTAAAGAAACAACAGGAGCTGGCTGCTCACAGTTCCGGAGGCTGCAAGTCCAGGGTCAAGGCGCCAGATCCGCTGTCTCTTGTCCCATTGGTGAAAGGCCCCCCAGCCTCAGTGTTGTTACCATGGAAACCTTGTGGTTTCCTGACCCTTCCTGTGGCTCCCAGGGGAGCACCCTTGGGTCTTTTTTTTTTTTTTTAATGAGGACACCGATATGCTTTTGATAAGGGTCACACCCTCATGACCTTACCACCTCCCTGTAGCTCTCCGTTCCATGCCAGGGCCTCCTGAGGTTGCCCTAGATGGCTCTGGAGACCCAGATATTGAGGCCCCCGCGGCACATGGCTGCTTTGGGCTTCTGTATCAGCCAGGGTTCTGCTAACGGACCCTGGACTTTGTGAACATTTCCTGCAGAGAAACAGGCCAGGCAGGGAGCCAGGGCCATCAGCATGGTGGAGAACTGGGGGATCCTCTCTAGCTCAGCCCAGGAAGGGAGCTCCAGTGCCACCAGGCAGCTTTGCTCAGCAGCAGCCAAGGAGGCTGGGAGGAAGGAGGCGTGGGAGAGGGCTGACCTGGAGAGGAGCCGATCATCTCTCACCTGCTCCAGGCTCTGCCTCCCAACACCGCAGCATCACCCAAATTCAACATGAGCTGGGCATAGTGGTGCAGGCCTGTAGTCCCAGAAACCCTGGGAGCCTGAAACAGGAGGATCACAGGTTTGAGGGGAGCCCCAGAAATGTAGTGAGACTCTACTCTCAGCAACCTAGTGAGACCCTGTTTCCAAACAAAACAAAAAGGACTGGGAGTGTAGCTCGGAGGTAGAAAGTCCCTAGATTCAATCCCAGGTACCCAAAACCAAACAGTTCAACATGAGCTGCAAGGGGTGGGGAAAGTATGGTCGAGCTACAGCAGGGCGGGCTAGGACTTCCAGGGGGTCAGGCTCTGAAGTTTCACAAGGTGAGCGTGCCCAGGCCTGAGTCCTCAAGTCCTCCAAGAATCCTGGTGCTGGAGTCTGATGGGGCTGACACAGGACACCCCAATCCTAGGTGAAGGGGTGCTGCAGAGGCAGGAGATCGCAATGATGCTTCATCTCTAGGAAAATGGCTGGTCACAGAAAGGGGCTGAGGTCCAGGCCTTCCAGTATCATCTCTGTGAGATTCCATACCCCTGGCTGCACTCCCCATAGACTACCTGTGCCCCCTTGATGCTGTTCTGGAAGATGCAGGACACAGAGGCTGCTCTGCTCTCCAGGTGAAGAGTTGGGGGCTGGGCTGTGCCTGCTAAGTCCCTGCTCCCAGGCCCCCAGGGAGCTGAGCCCCTCCTCGTCCCCGGCCTGGGATGCAGTGGACACAGGCTTCCTTTCTGAAGAACACGTTCTCTTCTGTACATGGTGCAGCATCTGCCTTGACGCTCACAGTCTTAGTGAGAGCGTGGGTGTTTGGGTGCTCACAGCCCCTGCGGCAGGACCTGCAGACCTTGCGGGCGCGGGGACTGCATCTGGCCTGCCTCTACTGGACAGCAGCCAAGCTCCCTTCCGGGCTCAGCAAAGTTGTCCGCATGGCTCCCGTGGGGGGTTCCAACTCTGGGAGATAACCATCATGCAGACATTCTGATTGTTTCCTTTCCTCCTTCCTGATAAGGTTTTGAAAGTAATAAAGAAAGGGGCCCCAAGGAAGCCAAGATAAAGGGATTACAGTGAGAAGGGGAGGAACAGCCGGCCATGTTTCTGTGATGCTCTCAGATGGCCTGCAGGCAAATCCTTCCTTTTAATTGTCACTAAAGGGATTATACAATTGCCTTCTTAGATGTAAAGTGTGGTGACTAGCAGAGCATAATTAAAGTGCATTCCAAAGGGACAGAGAGGGGGCTCAGGTAGGTCTTGGACAACCTGTCTGGGGACATTCCCATTGGCACTCTCCTCTTGTCGCATCCTTATCAGAAGGCAGGAGACCAAGCTGGGACCAGGAGTAATTAAAATATCTTTAATTGGAAGATTCCATAAAGCCTCCTGCAGCGGTGGAGCAGAACTGCTGGAGTGTTCCTTGGCTCAACTTTTGGGAGCCATCAGAGAACCAGGAACGTTCCAAACGGGGCCGCGCCATGGCCGCGTGTCTGGGTCTGCGCCTGTGAGACCCAACGCGGTGCTTCTGCATGGGGAGGGCAGGAGAGAGGTCCTGGGGATTTCTCAGGCAGGAAGCTTAAGGCCGCAGCCAGCTGGCTAGAGAAAGACAGACGAAAGAAAGGTGGGTTGAAGAGCAGAGAGCAGGGGTGTGTGTTGCAGGTTTTACTACATTTCTATTGCTTCTACAAGCACTGCCTCTATAAACCCGGTGGTTTAAAACACTGATGCACTAATTTACTTTCATAGTTCAAGGTCTAAAATGGGTCATGGTCCATCCAGAGGCTTGGGGGGTGGGGGTGTCAGTTTCCACAGTTTCTATCTGTGTCTTTGCAGCTTCTAGAGGGTGTCGGTGCTGGGGGGCTCTTAATGCCTTTATCCTCAAAGCCAGCAGCATGGGGCCTTGGACCTCTCCGACCTCCACCTCTGCCCTCTCATCTGCCTCTCTGCCTTCCTCTCAGAAGGACCCCTGTGATCACATTACACTCACCTAGATGGCCCAGCACCGTCCCCCCATCTCAAATTCCTTAACCACACGGGCGAAGCTCCTCTTGCCACAAAAGGTGCCTCATTCACAGGTCCCCGGGGTGAGCGTATGGACGTGATTCTGCCCACTCCGAGGCCCAGTGGACAGCCCGTTTTTAGGGTGTCGTAAAGCCCAGGTGTGAGCGTTCAACGGGAAACCCTGGACAGAAGGGGGAAGAAGCTGTGTTGCCAGAGCTTCTGCTTCTCCAACTGTGGTGAAATATGGTTAAAAGACGAGAGCTTAGGTGTGTCGTGGTTTTAAAGGGTGTGTCTGAGCTGACAGCTGTTGGTGAGTGGGCCGCTCCAGAACGCCAGCCCTCCTGGGTTCCAGCGGCAGAGGTTCCAGGGAAAGCTCCCCCCTCCCCCGGTGGGCGGGAGGAGCAGAGGGAAGAGAGTGCTGATTGGTTAAGACGGAGGAGTGACTATGTTTAGAGGAGCCCCTGGGTGGAAAGCTCCTGATAGCATCACTACTTCTTAGTCGGAGCCTGTGATTGGTCAAGCCGGTTTCTTTTTGCTACCTGCCTAGCAACCTCGGGCATTCGGATGGCTCACACCTGCCTCGCCGCCTCTCATTTAATTCTTCTCACCATCCCCATAACATGCGTCATGTCAACCATCAGCATTCACAGTGTTGTGAGAACACCAACAGTACTTAATTTGGGGATATTTTCATCTCTCCACACCAAGGAACTCTACACCCACTAGCAGCCTCTCCCCTCCCCAGGCCCCTGGGCTCCACTAACCAGATTCCCATCTCTCTGGATCGGCCTGTCCCAGGCATTCCGTGGAGATGGAGTCACACCACATGCCCTTGGTGTCTGCTGTCAGCTATCACTGGGCATCAGGTTTGTCTGCAGGGTGACAGGGGTCAGAGGTCTGCCCCGTTTCAGGGTGTGGATAGACTGTTTTGGGGTGTAGATAGAGACCCCTTCATGGTATAGACAACCCGTTTTGTGGAGTAGATAGACCGGTTCATGGTGTAGATAGAGACCATTTCATGGTATAGATAGACTGTTTTGTGGTGTAGATAAGACTGTTTTGTGGTGTGGATACACCCTTTCATGGTACAGATAGACTGTTTCGGGGGGTAGACTGTTTTTGGTGTGGATAGACCGTTTTGTGGTGTGATGTTGGAGTTGTTTCCACCATCTAGTTCTTGAGGGTGGCCTTGCTGTGAGCACTGGTGCACAGGGGCTGTTTGAAAGCCTGTTTCCTGTTCTCCTGGTGACGTGCCCAGGTGTGGCTTGCTGGCTATAGGTGACTATTCCTCAGGGATGACCCGCTGACCCCTTCTGATGGAGATTGCCATTTTAACCTCAGGACAGCCCTTTGAGGCAACTGGGGCTGTCCTTGAAGTTCAGAGTTGAAACCCAGGCATGCAGGGGGACTCTGTGGTCTGCCTGTAGAGCGCTTCCTGAGTTTCAAAGTGACAAATAAAAAGGGCTGGGGGGGGTATTTCTGAGGTAGGATGCCCCTGGGTTCAATCCTCAGTGTTCCCCTCTACACACACACAAAGAAAAAAAGAAAAAAAACCAAAAAGAATAGAAAGGAAGGAAGGAAAAGAGAAAGGAAAGAAGGAAGGAAGGAAGAAAGGGTGGGCTAGGGGTGTAGCTTGGAGGTAGAACGTCCCTGGGTTCAATCTGAAGTCACACACACACACACACACACACACACTCACACACACACACACACTCACACACTGAACTAATTCAACTAGGCCATGGTCACACAGGTACCCAAGGGGTCTCCAGGACCCTATCCTTCCCGGGGGCTTGCAGTCCTGGAACGGTGCCCCTGCCCGTTTTCCTATTAGTCAGGAGAGTCTGAGGCAGAGACAGGGATGACTTTGATTCTCCATCGCCACAAGACAACTGGTGTCTCAGCGGGATCTGTCTGCTCTGTGGGGTTGCAATGGGAAGTTGGATGTCTGAGAGACACGACCCTTGCAAAAAGGCTGCAACGCAGACTGCAGAGATATGGTGTGATGCCACAACCGAGGACAGGGGTCACCATGGGGCAGACAGATAGAATTTCAAGGCCAGTGACCCCGGTATTCCCAACTACTGACATGGCACGTGGCGTCACCAAGGGCTTTCAGTGTCCTGGAAAACAACTTTTCTCCACCCAGGATGAGGCAAGAATCACTTGGGAGCTTCAGTTTTTAAAATTATTATTTGACTTGTTAAGAATCACACATTGAAAAAATAACTTATTTATCCCTTTTGATTTAACTTTGATTAATGTTTGCTCCTTTTTATTAACCTAGAAAATTAAATTCTCTTAAGTATTTAAGTGGTATTAGTATAAGTAATATATTTGAGTTTCCTTTTTTGTCTTTCAATTTTCTGACTAGCAAACTGAGCATTTAGAGAGTGCTTAAACATCTAATAAGTTAAGCTAATAAATATGGAGCATCTTTAATTCTCTGTTTCAATATACTTTGTGAACTTAGTAACATTCTCTTATTCTTCATAAGATGACCTTTTTTTTTCAAATAATTGGAGACTATATTAAAGAACACTATCTAAATTATAGGACTTGAATGAATGAGTGAATGAATGAATGAATGAGTGGCTGTGGGCGTGCATGGGGATGCTTCTCTCCTGTTACCAGAGCCATGATGAAAGGCACCCAGGAGCCTCCCACAGGGTCCTCCCATCCACCATGCCCAGATGTCACCGCCCTTCTTCCTTCTGCCCCCACACCTTTTCTCTCCTGAACTTCTGTAACTGGGGTCGTGCAGTCTCTACTCTCTCAGGTCTGGCTCCTTGCAGCAGTAGCATTGCACAGTCACATGGCGATCTCCCATAAGACACCTGGGAAGAGAAAGGAGAGCCAGGCTGCCCACTGAAACATCTAACGGGAGCCATGCTATGAGTCTCTTAGCATGGGGACGTTACCTGTCCTGGGGATTTCCAACCCACCTGGAATTATCTAGTCTCTATGACAACAAGGTCAAAACCCCTGGTTGCCTAGAGACAAGACCACCCAGCACCAGGTGCAATGTCATGAACCTTAAAACAAGCCCCATTTTGAGGACAGCTGAAATCTCTGTGTGAAATCGACGGCTGGGGACTGACTGGGGCTGTGGGCACCTATAAGAAGAGGGAATACTGCCTCACTCTGAGAATGTTCTCTGCAGAGAGGTCCTCCTGGCCACGTGGGCATCTGGCCCCTGCCAGCAGCCTACTTCCAACATGGATCAAGAGCTAACATGATAATCTACCTGGACATCAGGTGCAGTCTGCCTCTTATCTTTGATGTGAATCAAACCAGTGGGGAGAAGTCGCTGGGGAAGACAGCTCACTAGGACCACTCGAGCCAAGCTGGAACTCCGCAGGTGTGCCTGAGATTCATACATCTTCTCTGGCCTAACGATAGTTCATTTTTCTCCATTGCCTGAGAACGTTCAACTGTAACACGCTATCAAATGTGTTTATTGGCTTTCCTAGACGCCACTTGGGCGGTTTCCAGTCTTTGGCCCTTAAAACCTTTCATCAAGGGTGTACGAGACTGTGGTCCACATTTGTACTCATTTCTGTTGTGTGCGTGCCTAGGAGGAGGACTGCCAGGTGGCAGGCTGTGCGTACACTCATTTTGGTGGGTGACGTCAGCAACATTCCGGATGAAGTGTGATGCCCGCCTCCAGGAGTGCTGTCCAAGTGTCCCTGCAGCTTCTCATTCTTACCAACACCTGGGACCGTTGGTTTCTAAAATGCTATCACTTCAAGGGAGAATGTCATGGTAGTTATTTGCAGTTTTAAAATGCATTTTGCTTGATGGCTAATATAGTTGAACACCTTTTCCTTGTTTACTGGCTATTTCAATATCCTGTTTTATGAAGTAACCATTCAAGCTTTTGTCTATTTTTTAGTAACCCATTTTTGTCTTCTTCTTAAGAAATTGCTGAGTTAATTTTATATGTTAGCCATTCATGTTGCGTGTATACTGGAACGATGCCCTCCTTGCCCCTGGTTGGCCATTTGACTCAGTGAAAGTTATCCTTTGAAGAAAGCAGCTCCTACTTTGATGTGTAGATACCCTGAATTTTAATGAAGCCCAATTTACTTCTCCTGGCCTTATGGCTAACACTTTGTCCTGACTTGTTTAAGAGATCTTCACCTTTCCCAGGGTCAAGATGAGCTTTTACCATGACATCTCCTAGAGTGGGCGGTTTTGCTCTCGTTTTGGTTTCAGCTCCACCTGGAATTGATGTTTGCTCGTGGACAAGTTAAGTATCAGGTTTTCCCTCCACACTTTCCCAGTGACACAGCTGTTGAGAAGCAGTCATATCCTCTGGCACTGCCAGGGCACCAACCAGGTAGGATCTACTCTAGACTCTGGATTCTAGCCCAAAGCTCTCTCCCCCGTGCCTCCTCCACACAGTTCTTTGTGTTCATTTTTCTATGTATGCGTTGATGAATTATTATTAACTCAAGTCACAGTTTACATTAGGGCTCACTGTGTCATCCACTTTCTGGATGTTGGTTAGCAAATGCATAATGTCACATACCACAGTGTCACACAGAAGGGTCTCCTTGCTTTGAAAAATCCACTTTGCTCTAGTCCCCAAATCTCTGGATACTTTGTTGTTGTTGTTGTACTGGGGATTGAACTCAGGGGCATTCTACCTCCAAGATATACCCCCAGCCCTATTTTTTTATTCTTTATTTTGAAACAGGGTCTCACTAAATTGCGGAGTGCCTCACTAGGTAGCTGAGGCTGGCCTCAAACCTGGATCCTTCTGTCTCAGCCTCTCAAATGCTGAGATTACAAGCGTGTGCCACCACGCCCGGCTTCTGGAAACCTTTAATCTTTTAGAAACACACTTAATTTTAAAAAAACAGCCGGGCGTGGTGGCGCACGCTTGTAATCCCAGCATTTGGGAGGCTGAGACCGGAGGATCCGGGTTCGCGGCCAGCCTCAGCTACCTAGTGAGGCCCTCCGCAACTTAGTGAGACTTGGTTTCAAAATAAAGAATAAAAAATAGGGCTGGGGGTGTAGCTCGGAGGTAGAATGCCCCTGAGTTCAATCCCCAGTACCGCAAAAAAAAAAAAAAAAAAAAAAAAAAAAAAAACATGGCAAAATTTGCACATAGAGCTGTAATTATTTTAATCATTTTAATTGTACAGTTCAGAGGCGTTCAGTACACTCGCATGGTCAAGCAGCCATCATCGCCGTCATCCATAGAAACTTTCACCTTCCTGAACTGAAACTCTGTTCCCAGTAAAACACTGGCTTCCTCTCTCTCCTTTCCCCAGTCCCCAGCCTACCAGCATTCTAGTCTCTGCTCTATGAATTTGCTCTAAGTGCTTCATGGAAGTGGAATAATTTGACTGTTGTCCTCTTGCGACTGACTTATTTCTCTTAGCACAATTTCTTGCAGGCTCAATCCATGTAATAGCATGTGTCAGAATTTCTACTTACATATATTTTGATGGTCTGTGACTAGGTGTGTACATTTTTATAATTGTTATCTTCTTGCTGTGTTGAAAGTTTCATCAATCTGTGATGTCTTTGCCTCTGCTAACACCTTCTGTTTGAAATCTACTTTGATAATAGTATGGCCACCTCTGTCCTCTTTTGGCTACTATTTTACTATTTGCAGAGAATAGCTTCTTCTCTGTGTTCACTATCAATCTACTTTTGGTTTTGGATTTAAAGAAGTCTCTCAAGGACAGAATATAGTTGGATCCTGCTAGTTTGGTTTTTAACCCATTCTGCCTTTTTCTCTGCCTTTTGAATGGAGAGTTTAACCCATTTACATTTAGAGTAAATATTGATAAGGAGGGACTTTTATCATTTAACAATGTGTCTTCTATATGCTTTGTCACTTTGTGTTCTCTTACTTTCCTGTATTACTGTCATTTGTATTTAGTTGAGTTTTTTTTTTTTCTTGTGTGTGTATGTGGTACTGGGAATTGACCCCAGGGGCATTCTACCTCCAAGCTGCACCCCTAACTCTTGATTTCGTTTAAGTTTCCAAGGATCTTGCCAAGTTGCTGAGGCTGGCCTTGAACCTGTGATCTTCCTGTCTCAGCCTCCCAAGTACTGGGATTACAGGCATGGGCCAAGTTTTTGTAGTGAAATATTTTAATTTCCTTCTCATTTCTTTTAGTGGATTCTCTATAGCTGTCTTTTGTGGTCTCCATAGAGATTACACTTAATATACTAACGTTATAACAGTCTAAGTTGAGTAATACCAGCTCAGCATCAATAATATAAAAGCTCTGTTGTATGTACCTCTGTCCTAGACTTCCCAGTTACTAGCATTACAAAATTACATTTTTTATACATTGTGGCACCAAAGACATAGATTAGTAATTTTAATGCATTGTTCTCTTAAACCACATAGAAACCAAAAGAGCAGTATTACACACCAAAGCTACAATAAAAGTAGCTTTATAATTGCCTATGTTTTTACCTTTACTGAGATATTTTTTTCTTCCTACAGCTTCAAATTACTGTCTGCTGTGCTTCCTTTTCACCTTACAGGTCTCCTTTGAGCATTTCCTGCAGAATAGGTCCAGAGGTAATGCATTTAATTTTTTTTTAATTGATCTCAGAATGTCTTCACCCTCATTTTGAAGGGCATTTTTGCCAGATACAATAGCTTTGGTTGATAATTTTCTCCAGCACGTGGGATAATAGATGGACCTTCAGGTTTCCTGATGAGGTATCTTGATAATCTTACTGAGGTTCCTTGCATGTTTCTCTTGTTGCTCTCAAGAGTTCCTCTTGCCCATTTGACTACAACAAGCCTCAGTGTGTGTCTCTTTGAGTTTGTCAATCTTGGAGCTGATTGAGTTTCTTGGATGTTTATATTTATGTCTTCCATCAAACTTGAAAAGAGTTTTGGGTTATTTATTTAAGTAACCTCTCTTCTCCTTTCACTCTCTCTCATCCTTTTGGAGTTCTACAATGCACATGATGGTCAACTTGGCGATGCCACAGGGCACCCTAAGTTTCAGAAGAGATACCCTAAAACATTTTTGAAAAGCAAACTTCTGCAAATGGGGAGATTCAGATCTTTAAAATCACCACATTATATGCTTCAAATGCCCAGTTTTCAACAACAACAAAAAAAACTTTTTGTTCACTTTTCTTTATCTTTTTCATTTCTGTTCCTAAGACAGCAATTTGAGTTATCTATCTTCAAGTTCACTGAATTTTTTCTTCTGTCTCTTCAAGTCTATTTTTGAATCCCTCTAGTGACGTTGCGGTTTTAGCTATTGTACTTTTCTGCTGTAGAATTTTATTTGCTTTGTCCTTGTCTTCTTTCCACTCTGAGCATCTTTAATGCAGTCATTGTAGAGTCTTTTTACAGTAGATCTGCTGTCGGGTTTGTCTCAGGGATAGCATCTGTTCATCTATTCTTTTTTCTTTTTTTTTTTTCTCCCCCTTTGAATGGACCATTTCTTTTTAAGCCTGGTATTTTTTTTTTTAAACTGGGCATTTAAATCACATAACATGGTAAATCTGGAAATCCAAATCTTCCCATTTTCAAGGATTTGCTTTGAAAGCATGTTTTACAGTCTGTCTGTCCAAGGGGTCAGCCTGAGACATAAACTAAAGTGTTCCTATTCCTGCCTGAGATTCTACATCTCTCTAGCCAGGTATGGTCATTTTGTAAATTTCCCTCATATATGTGGTTGCTTTGGAATGTTCTGTCTTTAAATGACTGGCTCCCAGAAGGATAAAAGCAAGGAGGAATAAAAACAACCCTTTAAATCCCCTGGAAGTTGCTTCAGCTGGTGGGGGTCATGCAGTGATGCCCCCTGCCTGCATCTGCACTCTCATCAGAACTGGCAGTCAGCAATCCCAGCCCAGATCGCCGATGTCCACAGCACAGCGTTCTCATCCCCACCCCGGCTCCCGCATGCTGTGTGCAGGCTGCTCTAGAGGCACAAGGAGGCTGCCTGGCTGTGTCCTGGGGGTGAGTGAGGATAGACAGCCACTATCAAGCTCAGAGGTGAAATTGACCGAGATTAAGTGTAATTTGCTGTCCAAGTCTTACTCTGGAAGTTGCAAGCCTCAGTAGGCTTTGGAGTTCCAAAATAGCTACACCAGACAGATGCTGTCTGGACAATTGTGGTCTAGGTGGCAGAATGGATCCCAGTGCTTCCTGCCCGCCATCTTCCAGGAATCCTCTTTCCTGTCACCCTTTCCTATTTATGTCTGTGTCATATGGCTTTGTCTCATTCTTTATGATTGTGCCATTTGCTCCAATTGGCCCTTCATATTTCTATATCAATTCTCTCTTTTTCTTACACACACACACACACACACACACACACACACACACACACACACACATACTCACATACACATAATCCAAGCTAAGATTTTGGTTGGAATTGCATGAAATCTATAGATAAAATTGGAGAAAAACTGACTTTTTTTTTAAACAGTCGTGTGTCTTTAAATTTATGGATGGGGTTTATTGATTTAGTCCTGTTTTGAATTTTTTCTCAATAATATTAGTTGTTTTTATGTAGTAGTTAACATCTTTTATAATATCCCCTCTAGGTATTGGATTTTATTTTTTGACACTGGTATAAATGGTAATTTTTTAAATTTTATTTTCTAATTATTGTTGCTGGGATGAAGACATAATTTATTTGGTATTTTGGGCTAAATCAAGAAGACTTTCTAAGGTTGCTTATTAATTCTAATGATACTGATAACTTCTGTTGATTATTTTGAATTTCCTTTCATACACAATTATGATGCTTCTAATTTCCTTTCCAAAGATTATGCATTAATTTACCTATTCTTTGTTTATTACAGAAAATATCAGAAATTATTTTTTCTTTTCTGATCTCAATAAAAATATCAATATTTGCCTGCAAAGTATGATGCTTGCTGTAGCTTTTATTTTTCTTTTTAAAAGATATCCTGGCCGGGTATGGTGGCGCACACTTGTAATCCCAGCATTTCGGAGGCTGAGACCGGAGGATCCGGGTTCGCGGCCAGCCTCAGCTACCTAGTGAGGCCCTCTGCAACTTAGTGAAACCCTGTTTCAAAATAAAGAATAAAAAAATAGGGCTGGGGGTGTAGCTCGGAGGTAGAATGCCCCTGAGTTCAATCCCCAGTACCACAAAAAATAAAATGAATAAATAAATAAATAAATAAATAAATAAATAAATAAATAAATAAATAAATAAAAGATATCCTGTTTAGAATAAGAAAGCGTCACTCTGTTCTTGGTTGGGTATGAGTTGTACTGTGAATGGACATTAGCACTTGCTCTGTACCTGGTAATATCTTATTGTCTTTAGGTATTTTGAAAAACTCACCATGAAGCTACTGAATATTTTAAGCACATGTGAGACTTTTTAAGTTAGTGACTAAAGCTATTTAATAAGTCAGTGGCCAGATTTTATATTTATTCTTGGGTAATTTTTGGGAAGTTGTGTTTTCCAAGGAATTTGTACATTTCATAAAGTCATTCAAGACTTTTTTTTTTCCTCCCTAAGGTTCGTGTAATCTGCAGTGCAATCACCTTTTTATTTGAATATTTTGCTCTTGCTCTTAACATTGTATCTGTCTATGATTTAACTCTATTATTAAATGCCCCTTTTATTATCTAAGAGGATTTCTTATCTTAAATTCTTCTCTGATGACAACTCTCCCAGTTTTCCATTGGTTAATGTTTGCACAGTCTATCAACATTTTTTTATGCGATGTGATTTTGTCTTATGGGTCTTTATGTGATTTTATGTGTCTATATGTGATTTTGTCTTATGTGTCTTTCTTAAGTAGCTTGGATTCGAACTTTATTTTTATCCTTCAGACTGACCTTTTCTTCTTTTAAAAATGTAGTAGGTATGATTACATATCAATTGTACAATTGGATGGGATTCAGTGTGACGTTTCCATGTATGCCTACCTGGTGCATTGATCCGAAACACCCTTCCTTTGCTCTTCCTAAGAGTCTATCTTGATTTCTTCCCTCCTTGCCGCCCTTCCTGTCTCTAGTGGGAAGAAACCATTCTGTTCTGTACTTCTGCAAGGTTAGCTTCCTGACTTCCTCACGTGCGTGAGATCACATGATATTTGTCTTTCAGTGTCTGGCTCATCACACTCAACTTAATGTTCTCCACTTGCATCCAAGTTGATGCAAATGGCGGGATTCACCTCTTATATATGCCAGTCTGACAGTTTTGTCATTCGGAGGACAGCAGTCCCATTACATTGAATGTAATTGCTGACATAGTTTTGGATTTAATTATATGTGACTATTTATTTTCTATTTGTTCTTTTGTTTCTTATCTTTAGTTTTCACACTCTTTTTGATACGCAATGGTAAGTGATTGTTGTCATTCGTACTCTAACCTGCACTTACATTTAGTTATAAGTTCCTTGTTATTCTTTCCTTGGCTACGTTGGGGTGTGAGCTGTTGGAGAGGTTGTCTTAAATCAGTATTTTTACCACTTCCACAATGCTGCAAAGTCCTAACATGACTTGATCTGGTAACAAAAGTCTGTGCACACAGAGGAACAGTGTGTCTGTTCCCAGCTTCCTCTGTCCTTCCTGTGGCTCCTGGATGAGCTTTCGGGCTCGATCAGCTCTCCTGCCCTCTAGCTCCTGCCGGCCTCCTACTCACCAGCACTTAGGGAACAGTACTGTGTGATCCTCACATTATTCCCACAAGATGAGCTCCATTATTCTTGTCCAAACAAGAAAGTGTCACCCACGATGCTGAAATCAAGAAAGCTGGATGTCTTTCTTGCTAAATCAGGAAGATTGTGTGGGGCGAGACGCGTTCATCCTGCAAAGGCACACTACTCCTTTCCTTCAGGTCTTGGGGAGTCTTAGAGCTCAGACGTTGGCAGGCTTGGATGACCTTGGCCCTGGATGTCCCTGAGTGGAATGAGTCTGCCACTCATGGCTGTCACTCACAGAGAGGGTTACTGATAGGAAATTGCTGTCAAGGGATCAGGATGGGTTTAAAATCAGCTTTGGTCATTAATTTATTTTTTCTTCTTCTTCTTTTTTTTTTTTTTGGTACTGGGGATTGAACTCAGTGGCATTCTATCTCCAAGCTACATCCCCAGCCCTTTTTATTTTGAAACTAGGTCTTGCTACATTGCAGAGTCTGGTCTTGAGCCTCCTGTCTCAAGCCTTCTAATTACTGGGATCACAAGTATGCACCAACACACCTGGCTTTAGCCAATATTTATTGTCATGACTGAGAAGCCACTGGTCCTCTCTCTTTTGAATTTGGACTTTTATGTAGACTTGAATTTAAACAAAGCAGAGAAACTTTTGCTCTCCTTTTCATTACGTGTTTGAGGGAACCGAGGCTCGGGGAGGTGATACTTTCCTGGGGGTCAGACCCAGCATGTTAAAGTTTTGAACCCAAGCCTTTCCAAAGCCTGTGCTGGAATTTGCATGCTGCTCATTGCTGTTGTGCTAGGGCTTTTGCCCACAGGCTCCAGTGACTGGCCATGCTCCTCACTTCTCTTGGCCGTTCCTACCAGCCTCCTCTACAAGATCAGTCTTGCCTGATTTTGTTTCCCCCTCATCCCAGATCCTAAGTCGTCCCCTCCCTCCCAACGGACAGAGCCACTGCTTCTAATGTAGTTGCATCAGTCTACTGTTCATGAAACTGGATGTCCAATTTTCCCTGAACCATTTGTTGAAAAGGCTGTCTTTTCTCCAACATATATATTTGGCACTTTTGTAAAACAAACAAACAACAACAAAAAAAACCCATCAGCCTGTAGTGGTGTAGATTTGCCTCTATCTTCTATCTTCTACTCCATCCTATTGGTCTATGAATCTGTTTTTATGCGGGTGCCATGCTGCTTTTATTACTAGACTCTATTGTATAACTTGAAACCAGAAATTGTGATGTTTCCAGCATGCTTCTTTTTTCTCAAAATCGCTTTGGCTCTTCTGGGTC
The DNA here is from genome assembly GCA_004027655.1 of Graphiurus murinus. Taxonomy (NCBI): domain Eukaryota; kingdom Metazoa; phylum Chordata; class Mammalia; order Rodentia; family Gliridae; genus Graphiurus; species Graphiurus murinus. The sequence continues at coordinate 2,764 of PVLC010023865.1, read as the reverse complement.
TTTTTTTTTTTTATTCTTTATTTTTTGAAACAGGGTCTCACTAAGTTGCAGAGGGCTTCACTTTACTAGGTAGCTGAGGCTGGCTGCCAACCTGGATCCTCTGGTCTCAGCCCCCCAAGTACTGGGATGACAAGTGTGTGCCACCATGCCCGGCTCTTCTTCTGGGTGTTTTGTTTTTTCATAGTGGACATCTTTGTCTTGGTCCTGATTTTTAGAGGAAGTACTTTCATTTTTTGCCCACTTAGTATGATGTTGGCTTTGTGTTTGTCATAGTTGGCATTTGTGATGTTTTAGCAAGTTCCTTTTACCCCTGATTTCTTCAGTGTTTCTAATATGAATGGGTGTTGGATTTTTTTCTGTATCTATTGAGATGATCATGTGATTTTCATCCTTAGTACATTTGATGTGATGAATTACATTTACTGACTTGTAAATATTGAGCCAACCTTGCATCCCTGGAATAAAACCACACATCCATTTAGTGTTCACCAAAAACTTTGTCTTTTTTAGACATTATATAAAAACAGAATAACTGGTTCAAGATACAGCATTTTCTCCAACAATTTATCATATTAGCTTTATCGTGATACCTTTTGCACTTGGGTTTTTAACTAATCTCTATCTAGATGGTCTTCAATTTTTATTTTATCCACAAAGTGAGCCGCTCCTACTCAGTAACACCCATTAAAATCCTATCCCAATTCTCACTTCATAAAACCATCCTTAAACACACATAGATCTGAGCTTGAGCTCCCTGTTTTCTTCCACTTACGTATTTCATATTTCTGTACCAAAACCACACTTGTTTTTTAAAACATGGTTTTTTGAAGAATTTCTCCTTATCCTGTAGGAGAGTTCCTTTTTCACTGTTTGAAATTGTTTATTTTTTTTCACAGACCTTACTATCTTATATACATGTTAGAATAACATTGTTGAGATCTTTAAAAATTATTCCTGAAAAATATTATTGAAATCTTATGAAAGTGTAGGCTTTTGGGGAGAATTGCCATCTGTTCTAATTCTGAGCTATCCTATCCTTGGCTATTGTATATCTTTCCTACATGGTAATCTTTTTTTTTAATCATCATCATCATCATCATCATCATCATCATTGTGTACATGCATGCGATACTGGGGCTTGAACCCGGGGGCATTCTACCTCTGAGCTACACTCCCAACCCTATTTTTAAATTTTTGAAACAGAGTTTCACTAAGTTACTGAGACTGGTCATGAACCTGCAATCCTCTTGTCTTAGCCTCCCAAGGACAGGGATTGCAAGCGTGTGCTACCATGTCTGGCTTTTCACATTATTTTAAAACTTTATGAAGGTCTCATGAATTCCCATTATATTCTTTCATACACTGAGGTTTTCCCTTGAGATTTTAAATGTCATTGTAAATGTATCATATGTTTTAGTTGGAAATTACCAGTGCAAAGAAACACCCTTATACGGTTTGTATTGCACCTCCTGATTTTCGTAGGGATCCTGCTAATTTCAATATTTTGCCTTTTGATTCTGAGTTTTCCATTCAGGTAGTCTTACCTGTAATGGAGGATAGAGTCGACTTTTCTTGTTCATCTCTCTCTTGATTGGTCCATTTGACAGGGCCTTCCTTGTGAATGTAGAACACAAGGGTTGTGTCTTTCTTGTTGTGATCTTAAAGGATCCATGGCTCCAGTCAATCCACTGAGCACGCATGGTGTTTGCTGTTGCACGCTGTAGGAAGCATCTCTGGCCATCAGATTAAGGGGATCTGCAGGTCACTCAAGTGTCTTGCAAGATCGATATCACAAGTTGCTCAGCAGTTGGAGGCAGCCTCGCTGGGGCCTCCATGGGACCGGTGGTTTCTACACAGACACAACTTCAAGACCCTCGAACTAAGCTCACTTTTAAAGAGTACATTCCTTTATGAAGAAACATCTAGTAACTGACCAGAAATGATTACAGGAGTCTCCCCTTATCCTGAGTTTTGCTTGCAGAAGCTTCTGCTATCATCTATGGCCAACCACAGTCTGAAGATATGAAATGGAAAATTCCAGAAAGGAACAATTCACTAGGTCTAAATTTCCTGCCATTCTGAGAAGCATGATTGAATCTCCCACCACCTCGCTCCACCCTGCCAGCCCTGTGAATCCATCCTTTGTCCAGCGTATCCAAGCTGCCTGTGCGCCCGTCTTCAGCCACGGTGACCACCTCGGTTATCAGTGACGATCGCCGTGTGGCAGGTTGTGTTCAAGTGACCCCTATCTAGTATCTAGTAATGTCCCCAAAGTACAAGAGTAATGATGCTGGAAATTTGGAAATGTCAAAGAGAAGCTGTAAAGTGCTTCCTCTAAGTGAGAAGGTGAAAGTTCTCAAGTTAATATGGAGGAAAAATACAGTATGCTAAAGTCGCTAAGATCCACAGTTTAATAAGATATTTAGAAGAGAGCGAGGGGGAGTGATAGAGTTAGAGAGAGAGAGAGAGAGAGAGAGAGAGAGAGAGAGAGGGAATGAATGAATGAATGAGAGCACATGATAATGTTTATTATGGTATTTTGTTGTATTGTTCTATTTTATTATTATTATTATTATTATTATTATTATTATTATTTTTTTTTTTTTTTTTTGGTACTAGGGATTGAACTCAGGGGCATTCTACCTTCGAGCTACACCCCCAGTCCTATTTTTTATTCTTTATTTTGAAACCGAGTCTCACTAAGTTGCGGAGGGCCTCACTAGGTAGCTGAGGCTGGCCGCGAACCCGGATCCTCTGGTCTCAG